>AYEL01076894.1:0-13435 GCA_000484575.1 Olivierus martensii
TTTCGTAGCCAATGATTCTTGACACGATATATGCATCAGAAGTGGCTCGATGCCAAAAATCAGACTTCGGTTTCAAGAAAAACTCACGGTATAAATATATATATATACATATATTTATATATTTAAATTTTACATATATTTATAGAATATTCAACAAAATTTAAAAACAAAATTTCAAAGTTTAAAATCAAAACTTCGATAAAAGTTCGAGAAATGAGATTTATCGGAAATTTTGCTGCAAAAGTTAGAATGACTAACAAGGCATGCCATAATAAAAGCGCACCTTTTTCGGAATGTATCTTTATGCCGATTATAGCGGCGGTCGGCGGAAAGATACGATTTGATGGACCGCCTCACGCCGCATTTTTCTCTTCCGCGTCATGAATGTATCTCGAATTTGATTGTTGATTAAGTGTTTATATTTGAATTATACCTCTTAATAATCGACAGATCAAACTATCTATCGATGATCAAACTATCTATCAATACTATCTTTATTTATAAAGTTTGGTTCCTTTTTGTTTTTACCCGGTTTGCAAGTTCCCCTTGTGAGCAGATCAACTTCTATCTTGTCTGGGCCAGGTGGTCTTTCAGATCTTATAGCTCCTCCTGAATGCAGTCCATCCATTTTTCTTAGTCTTCTCTTTTTCTTTTACCTATAGTCTCATTTTCAACATTCTTCTATTCACAATGTTTTCATCCCTCCATTTGATATGGCCATACTACCCTAGTCTATCTTTTCTTATCCTCTCAGATGTTCGAAGATTTTTATTGTCATATGGATTAAAGAGTTCTCAATTTTGTTCATCCTTGAAACACCATGTACCAGCCTAAGCATTCTTATTTCAACAGCATCATTTCGTTATTCTATTTCTTTGTCATTGGCAATATCTTAGAGCCATATATCAAAGCTGACCTGACCACCATCTCATAGATTTTCCCTTTAAATTTAATAAGTATTTTTCTATTATGTAGTATTGGTTCTTTTGATGTTTTTGTATAAATAGAGGACAATATGTATCTTTCCTAAATACTGAAGTGTTGAATTCACCTTTAAGAATTTTTATTTTTAAATCTAGATATGTAAAGTTCAGTGTAATACTGCCAAAATGTATTGACAGTAGCCTGAAACTTTCCTCCAATTTGCCTATCCAAATTAAATCCTTCTATTGAATTCTTTACCAAGTTCACCATCACTTTGTGTACAAGAACCAAGATAACACAGGTACATGTGAAATCTCCTCTCCCTCAAGTACAATATCACTCCTCCACAAACCATGTATTCCATTTTACTCCTAATGATCCTCATACCTTACTTTTCAAGCACCTTTCTCCATTGCTCTAGTGTTTCTTCTGCTCTTCTTTATATCTTTCACAAAGTACAATATGGTGTGGCAGATCTTACCTGTTCAGTCCAAACATCCAGAACAAGAGCAAATAGAAAGGGATTCAGAGCTGATCCCTGGTATATACCCACCTGAAAAGGAAAGGCCTCAGTCGTGCCACCATCACATCTCACTTTCATACATATCCTCTACTAGCCTCACTTACTTCTCAGGCATCATCATCTCCTCTCTCATATATATCCAAATTTCAATTCTATCAAAGCGTTTTCCAAATCAGTAAAAATCAGAGTGAGTTCTTTATTTCATTCATGATATCTTTCAATGAGCTGTCATAGAGAGAAGGTAGTATTTGTTGTACCTTTCCTAGGCATGAAATTAAATTGCTCTTCACTGATTGAAACAATATCTCTGAGTCTCTTGGTCAATTATTCTTTCTCAGAGTTTCATGGTATGACTCATCAGCAATTTCCCTATAGTTGGTGCAGGATTTTGTCCCCTTTGTTTTTGTAAATTGGAACAAGAAGACTTTCTCTCCATTCTTCAATCATTTTCTCATAATCCATGATTTCATTAAAAGCATATGTTAGTAATATTATACCTCTCTCCAAGGCATTTCTAAACTTCTATAGGGATGTTGTCTGGTCCACCAGCTTTCCCATTCTTTATTTTTCTCAGAGATTCTTTTATCTCTGGCCATATCACCCTTGGAATTGCTTTAAAATTAGACTTGTCTCATCAATTGGAGTAATTTTGTTTTTATCATTCATCAGTTTCTTGAAGTACTTCATCTATTTAGGACTTCTCTTCAAACAATATGATGCCATTTTCAGCTCAATCAATTTAGCTTGATATGCATCCTTATTATTTTTGTCTCTTTGTTTGGCCATCCAGATTCTGTATATTTCTTCATTACCATTTAAGTTTTCACATATGTCTGAGAAAGGCTCCGATTTCATTTTGGCCACAGACTTTTTGGTCTTTTTCTTCATTTCACTGTATTCCAGTTTATTATTTTTCACCTCTTTCTTCATCTTGCTTTTTCTTTGCCTTCCACTTCACTTTTTTTTTTTTTAATCCACTTTTGAACTTCATCATTCCATTATCATGTATTTTTTTCGTCTTTAACATTCCTTGTTGTCCCAATCTGATAGATCTTTTCCAATTTACATTCCTATTTTCCTTCTTTCATTAATTCATTTTCAGCAATCATAGTTTTGATCATTCTAAAAAACATATCTCTGCACTCACTATCCTTTAGCTTCCACCATTGAGTTTTTATAATGCCCTTAATATGTTTTAACTTAATCCAAGGGATTAAGTTAAAATATATTAAAGGGCTTTTCATTTTAATCCAACCTACAGTAGGTTTTATTCTATGTTGCCAGTTTCACCAGTAGTTTCATACAATTTCACCTGGTAGGACCTTACAGTCTTTGACCTCTCTCATATTCTCTCTTCTACAAAATATATAATCTCTTTGAGAAAATCTCTATAACTTCTGTAAGTGTACCTTTTGCTATCTGATTTAATGAAGAATGAGTTCAGTGTATAGCCAGGTCACTTGCAGTTGCAAGGTCAATGATTCTTTCCCCTTCTATGTTTCACATATTGATAATGTATCTATCTTATACTTTTTTGCTGCTCTCATTACACTTGCCAATAATGCTCATTAAAATCACTGCATACAAACATTCTTTCATTAACATGAATATTATCAATAGCATATTCTAGATCTCTCCAGAAGATATCCTTTTATGGTCTTCATATCTAACTTGTGGTGCATATGCATAAATCATAATTATTGTTTCTCAATTCCACACAATTAAAACTTACAGTAGTGAGAATCATAAAATCAAATATTCACAGATTTCAAAATGCTGATAGATTAATAATATATCAGTAGCTCTATAAATAATTGGAAAATTTCTACAAAATTCTATAAATTAAAATAAGTCAAATTGTGTTGCTTTGGCAACAGTGGCTTTATTTCTTCACACATGATAATGACAGTTACAATCTCAAATGAAGAGCATAAGGAAATATATAAGTTATTTCATAAAAATTGATTCAACCATTCTTGTTTTATAAACAAACAAACATATATGCACAAGTATTTCAAAATGTCAGGTTTATTTTATTTATATACAGGAATACCTCTATTATCGTGGTTTCGATTATTGCGATTCTCGATTTATCGTAGTTTATAATTTGATACCAAAATTCAAATTATTGCGCTCAAATTCGAATTATTGCGGCTGCCAGATGTAGCCCACTACATGTGCAACCAGAATTACATTTAGTTTGAGTCGCCACTCTCCAAGATGTTTAACCAATGTAAAATTTAGACTTTCCGTCAATGGTTATAACACAAATTTTGAAATTTTGTGGGATTAGGACACTTCACGTCCAAAGCAACGATTAATTCTTTTATAGTGGAAAAACCTTTGGCATTTTCGCTAGAGTATCAATACACAACTACCAAAACGGTTTAATCAATAAAACGTCTACTGTTTATAATTCACTTTCGTATAATTCGCATCTAAAATGGGTGTTATATTCTATTTAACACTAATTATAGTAGTGTCTATTGAATCCCGATACAAAAAAAAACGTGACGGTGATAATGACCTATATTAAAATTGCAAAACACCTCTGTACTGTTTAAATATTCCTATTCTCCTAGTTGCATATGCTGCACAGCATTTTAATATTTCAAAAATATAGTTTCCAAAATTATATTTTGAAAAATTAACAACCTATATGTAATTTTTAACAGGTCTCGCTACATATCACACGCCAAAACCATCAACAACATTCTTTTATTGAAAAAAAATAATAATAAACGGTCGTTATTAAATATTAAATTTATAATAAATTTAATGCTTTTTATGAAAAAAAAAATATATAAAAATTTTATTATTATAATACTCGGCGAATTAAACTGAATTTTTGTCGTTTAAATCCCGAATGAATAGCTAAAACATAATCTGTCTTTTCGATACGTTTCTACACTGTGCCGCTAAGTATTCATCTGAAGCAATGCTATTTTCATAACAAAATTCATCATTGCTAAAAATATTTTCCATCAAATGACAACTTTATCTAGATCAGAGCTTAGTTTAATCGATAAAAACGTCCCGAAAATTTCGTTCTAAGACAAATTTTTAACACAAACAAACAAAACGAAAAGATTAAAAATACATCTAAAAATCGACTTCATTAATATAACAGTTGCAGCTGTAGAGTAGTTTTAACCGAATTTGCATATGCAGAAGTGCTTATAAAACTATTGATTAATGTAGAAATGTCATGAACGGTTTTCGTCAATATTTTTAAAACTTTATATAATTAAAGTAATACATTCGGAAAGATCTCACAGTAAAAAAACAATTTTTGAATCATTCAAAATATCATTAAAAGGATGTATACTGTCCGAATTTTTTAAGGGACTTGTCATTTAAACATTACCAAAATTAAGAATGCCAATGACATCGAATCGGGTCAAGCACACACTCTTCCAAGCAATAAACCATTAATCCTCGTTTAACGAGGCATATTTTGGATATGCAAATTTTTTGTAACCACTAACAGCATTTAATATCGTTCAATCTATGTAAACTACCAGTATCGTATATAAAAAAAAATTTAAAATCAATTTTTAACGATAAATATAGACGTGGAATGCGGTGTATTTAATATTCTAGATGCAATTGCAACCACCATTTCTGATTTAATTAATATTAGTAATATACGTAAATAGTATACCGTAAAAAAGAAAGTTAGTGCCACGAAGTTCAATAGACTGTACTTGCAGAACTAGAGCCAGGTAAAATATGTACAGGTATAACTAGCATTGAACTTATTAATTCTGACTTATATGCTTAATATTTTATCATCAATTTAAAATCGCTTAAAATGAAGTAGCCTTGTAATCGATCAATTCTGAAGTAACTTAATAATAAAAGAATTTACAAAAAAAAAGTTCTAGTAGTTATTCTTATCGTATTGATGCAGAACATAGTAAGAAGATCGATTAATTTGTTGCATATGCATATAAAAAAGAGTAGAAGTGCCACCGAGTGGCAGGTGAAAGATATCAACTGGAAGAGAAGTCATATTCAAAGCGTATAATGACCTTCTTCCAGTCTGATTATAAAATATGAATATAGTTTTGATATCGAATTGAAAAGATGTAACGACAGTTATGAAGATTTCTGATAATTTCGAAATATATCTGCATTTTTTTCCCATTTTATAACAAGTATATTCGAACATTTGAGCATTTATTCTGAACGAGTTGGGTACAGCCGCTTGCAACAGCATATACAAAAAAATCAATTCTTAACTTTAACAACCGGTAATTTATATGCTGGTGCTTGCATATCATTTCCGTCATTTGTCACTATCCCGCGATACGACCAATTATATTTTTAAAATTTTGAATTTGCACGTCATTCTATTTAAGGCGAATGCATTTCGTATATACATAAGTACACGCTTTGCCGGGTTTTATTGATTGACCAAGGTGAAATCATTACATTATATTACTTTCCTCCACCCATGCGACCGGCTACCGTTTATATACTATATTGAGGACGACGACTCGCGATTCGATGTAGTCGACTTTTACTACGAATTTTTTTATTTATTTTTTATTATTAATGCCAAGGTTACACGCCACGATAAATTGTTTAACTTGTTTGAGTTTACCGAAAGAGAACAATGAGCAGCTAATACATTTGATCCGATATTAAAAAGGTAGATTTACAGTTTTTTATTACTAAAATACATATATATGTGTGCGTTTTTTATTTAATAAAAGAAAATATTTCGAGTTTATTAAATGTAAATAAATTTAAATTCGAATCCAAAAATTAAACAAATTCTATTCTGTAAAAATTCTTTAAAATGCAAAATTATATAGATAATTTATACTTCACAAATATTTTATGAACATTTATGTAACCAAAATATGGTTTTAAAACCATTTTATGTAATGATTTGTAGCTAAAACATGGTTTTAAAACCATTTTATGTAATGGTTGTATATGGTTGGTTATGTTATTCCTGTGCCCATTATTTCATGCAATGATTAGTAACTAAAACTATTTTATGTAATGGTTGTATATGGTTGGTTATGTTATTGTTGTGCCTATTATTTCATGCAATGATTAGTAACTAAAACCATTTTATGTAATGGTTGTATATGGTTGGTTATGTTATTGTTGTGCCTATTATTTCATGCAATGATTAGTAACTAAAACTATTTTATGTAATGGTTGTATATGGTTAGTTATGTTATTGTTGTACCTGTTATTTTATGTAATGGTTTGTAACCAAAACATGGTTTTAAAATCATTTTATGCAAAGACGGACATTTTTAAAACAGTAGGTATGTTATTGTTGTACCTGTTATTTTATGTAATGGTTTGTAACCAAAACATGGTTTTAAAATCATTTTATGCAAAGACGGACATTTTTAAAACAGTTACATAAAATAACAGGCACAACAATAAAACAACAGAAGAGTTTGGTTAGTCATAAAATGAATTTTAACATTAAATTCCAATCAGATTAATATAATTTGGATTAATTTGCCATTACTGAAACTAATCAAAACAAAATTTAAAAAATTATGTTTACAGATACATATTTAAGAAAAGCTATACTGTACAATAGATGTTTGGGAGCAAAAATACTTTCGTTGGGAATTATGTATTCGACAAGATTTACAGCATACATCAGTCTCAAAAAGCTTGTTACAAATACTGAAACAAACTTTATATTTTTGTTCAGACTGTTTCTTTTATGTATAATGTTTTGCAACGAGATTTTCTCATTCAATTACTGTATTTCTACTCGAAAATAAAATTTTTACAAATAACATGATAAAAAAAAAAATCGTGAATGTTTATTTCGTTACCATTGCTAAAAAAAAAATGTTTTGTGTTTTAATATTTGTTAACTGTTGTCTCGCTAAACGTAACGACATTACAAGTCAATAATTAACAAATTAAATAATGTAGACATGTGTAACAACATTTTATCAAATTATTGTTAATGGAAATGGAGCAGAACCTGTTTCGGAAGGCGCTTAAAAATTAATTTTCCATGTTTGATAAGCGAATTTTATTTGGAAGGAAGCTAAGACATTTAAAATTATATTAAAAATATTTAAATCTAGCAACTAAAAATCATTTTAGAAGTTGTTATAAGAGAGTCTTTAAAAGATCTCCGCGAAATAAATTATAATAACGAATTTATTATAGATTTTTCAAAACGTTTGTGTTAGACGACGATCTAAAATAAGAGGAGACGTTTCAGAATCATAAAAAGTTCTTGACACTAACTCAATTAGGCAACGAGAAAGACTGTTTTGGTACATAAATATCGTTCGAAAGATTGATGTGTGGTAATTTCCGAAGACTAAAAGTGTGGAGGGACGTCTCCTCTTTCCTAAAAACAAAAATTCCTACTTCGAAGTCTTACTAATCTTATATCGTCGGATAATTTATTAAATTTACAAACTTAAAGAAATATTTATGCGATCGTAAAACGACAGAAATAAAAAATTCTAAGATATAATACATTAAAAATAACTGAATTTTGATTTAAAAAAAAAAATTTCGCATTAATCCGTTTAGAAAAATCAACCAACTTCGGAATTTAATTAAAACATTTTCAAAATCGGTCCAAAATACAATTCGTTAATTAAATTTCTCCACGGAGATTGTAACTTCTTTAAATAATTGAAAATATGCTACTGTCAGGAAATAATTTTTTTTATGAAGGATCGTTTTACAAACTATACAGAAACAGTAAATATTTAAAAAAAAATAAAAAACAATATTCTTAAATTTTGATCTCTAGTGATTTTGCATAAATATTTAAAAAATAAATTTTGGAAAATTAATCTTTATGCGCTTTACCTAAAATGGCCAGACGTCCCGGATTAGCCGGAACAGTCCCGGTTTTTGAGTCTTCGTTCTCGGCTTGAAAAAAATTGTCCCGGATTGTCTCGTTTAAATAACTATTAATTTTTTAAAAAAAAAAAAAGAAAAAAAAGATTAACTAGATTTAATTTTAAAAAATTAGCTTCTGAAGAATTCTCCTTCCCAACTTTTACTATACATAGAATATGGTCACCATAATGGAACCAAAGTGGATGAATCAATCTGAAAAATGTGATAAAAGTAATAATAAAATATATTATGTTTCTTTATCTCCTCCTGCTTTCTTTTTGCAAATTTTTAAATAATTTTTTTTATTTTGTCCAGTTCCACACCCTATACCCCTAAGCCCCCAATATCTAGAGCGTACCAGGTTGAAGTTCAGAAAATCTGCTCACTAGCTTTACTATATCACTCTGTTGAAAATGCCTTTTTTTGTAGCACTGTATAACTCTTCTATAGGATCAAATTACATCTTGTTCCACTTTTAAATTAAAAAGATCATTTTATGTAACTATTACTTTCGCTTAAAAAGTGTCTGTGTACAACTACAGTAATTAATCCATTTACGAAATGCGAGTAGCATTAAAATTTTAATGTCTAAATAAAATATCTTCTATAATGTGATCGCATTAATGGCTAAATGCTATTTGCTTATTCTGACTAAATATTTGTCACTGTACAAACAAAAATAGATTCGACTCGTTCAATACTTCACAGTTGAAATACCACAGCAAATAAAAACGTTCTAAAGTATGAAAAGAATTCAACATATATAATTTGGAAACAATAATACTTTGTTACCTTATCGATAGAAAAAATTATCAAGGAGAACAGTAGAAAATTTATATCAACGTTTTCTAACTTATCTAGCCTTAAAATTTATGCTCTATATCCTTCAAATTACGCGAATAGATTAAATTTAAAAACAGTAAACCCATTTATTCAAATTTAATTTTTTTTAGAGGCTGTGTAAAGGAATTGCAACGAGGAAGAATTCAGCACAGTTGTGACTTATGCCACTTTGTCAACTGTAAAAAGAACTCGCATACTGGGCGTGACAGATACTTGACCTCTAGATTACACACATCCTGTTTATAATGGGGACATTTTTCGATAAGCAATCGGTAGATTCTAAGTCGAACTGACAATGAAGTAAAAAAAAAAAAAAAAAGTAAGCAATCGGTAGATTCTAAGTCGAACTGACAATGAAGTAAAAAAAAAAAACATGATTGATAATAGGTAAACTTTGATCACGAAAAAATTTTCTAGTGTGTACAGAGTAAATATTATAAAAAAAAAAAAGAATTTTAAATTCGAATTATTAAAAAATGAAGTTTTAAAACATCTTAGTGCATACATAAGAGAAAGGATTAAATCACAAACTTGGAAATTTGTATTTTTAACACTTTTTTTTATTATTAAAGTAAACTTTTCTCCGTTCAAATGTCTCAAACTTTTTAAAAAAAAAAATATTTTATTCGAAACAAACATTAAAAACTAAATTTTTTTTGACAAAAATATTTGGTTATATATATCATCGCAAGGATGTATCATCGTTAACGATAGTCCAACTAGTTGTCAAAATGAGTATATAAAACTGCAAAAGGATGTTACAGTACTGTATTTCATACATGAGTGACAGCCAACGATGGTGACAGCGAACGAAAATAAAAATTTTTAACTTTCACGCTAACACGGAACTCCTATTTTAAGTATGAGAATTTTCAATTAAAAATAATAAACTTCATTAATTTTAACGATTTTTTTTTATTTAATGAGTGTATAGAAAACGAAACACAGTTTAATGATAAAAATATATACAGTATATAGATGGTCTTAGTTTAATTTTTTTAATTAGCTAATTTTAAAGCGATGATTAATTAATTTAAATTTAAAAAACTGCCTAACAATTTAAGTAGAATAAACTACAATAGATAAATTATAGCGATATTCTATGTCGATTTTGCAACGTAGTACTTTATTAATTAAAATAATGATAATTTATTATAGTATTATTGTTTCTGTAGTTTATAAGTTATTTAATACATTAATTTATATTTATACATTGTATACAAATTATAATATGTATTTATTTATATAATATATCGAGAAACACGACAATGACTAAGCTAACTTTCTGACTCTTACAACTAAAATTTAACTCGCTGTAATTTTCGTCCTGAGTTAATTATTATTAATCTGGCAATTATATTCGAGAAAAGTATTCAACAGGGGACCAACTGCCAAATTTGAAGTTTCAAATCTAATTAATAAAGTAATTAGAGCAGTTTAAGAACTGAAAAAGTGTCATTTTTCTTCCTCTACAGACACTTCTGCAGGTAGTATCGTTCAATTGATATCGATGAAATTCCGGATATAGGTATTGCTTATATTATTTGATGTCCCTTGAATATTTCAGCACAATGAGTCAAAATAAAGGGGGCCCAACTGGAATAAAACTGGAAGATGTAGATGACGATGTTTATGTTTTTAGAAACGTCGCTGTAGGTCACACTGATTTCGAACAAATATGGAATTTAAGACTTTGTGAAAAATGCAGCCCAATAGGGCCAAACTTTAAGAGTTGCTGGCTCGATCAAAAAAGCTAGTTTTTTTTCTTAAATAAGTTCGAGCTTTGATGTTTTAAGTCTCTTTAAATTTGTCCCTTAAGACTTTTTAAAATTAGTAAACATTATTGAGAAACAGAAAATATTATTCCTTGAAATGCATGCGTCGAAATAGAGATTACGAAATTTTTACTGTTGATTTTTTATTAAGTACTGCATTTGTTCTTATAATTTTAACAATGAATATGGACAACCAGATTTGTATCAAACTCCACGATATTAAAATTAGTTTTCCAATATTTGCAATTAATCTATTGTAGAAACAGGAGAAAGAAATATTGTTTTAGACACAGTCGAATGCCTTTATTTGCCAATTGTTGATAGGGGAAGACTAATCGATTTCGATATTTGAAACTGTAAACATACTTTGAACACATTTCACTAGAGTGCCTTTATTTTACTGCCAAATATTTACGATTTTTTTAATCACTTTTTAAAATTTGGAAAGAATTTTAATAATTTTGACCTTTCTTATCAGATAGTGATTTTTGTTTGGCATGAATTATAGGCTATTTTTACAAATTTATTTTTTAATGGAATTATACCTAAACATTATATTTGGTGTAGTTTGACTCAGATCATCTATGTATCACGAAACAAACACCGCAAAATGTTGGATTATGGCCATAATTAAATTGTCCACTGATTAGTGGACTTCAAAGCACAATGAATTAATAAATAATGCTTATAAAAAAAAGCTCCAGTACTCGAGCTTTTCCTTATTATCAGTCAAGTTTTTGAAAACACCAAAGTTTCAGCAATTCTAGCCAAAATAATGGAAATAGACGGTCTTTTCATTCATGAACTCTTCTACAGTACATATAGTTCAACTTATTCCAACCAAATTTGATATACGGTGTGCATGTTTTTTATTTGATTAAATATTTTTCTAAAAATTTCAATTCAACTGAATTAAAAATAAAGAATGTATTTAATGATGTATCAGGATGATTAAAAATGGTTTTTATCTAAAAAATAAATGATGATTAATAAAAAATATATATCTAATATGGAAAAAATAAGCAAAGTACTCAGCTTTGTTAAAATTTGGATGCGATATTGCGATTATTTGGTTTACGATTTAAGTAAATAAAACAATAACGTCAACTAACATCAGTCACATCTAAATTAATAAATCTTAATTTTCTTAGTATTGTACTTGCCTTATTTTTTTCATACTATGTTAGATGTTTTTGATTTGACGATTTAAGTAAATAAAACAATAACGTCAACTAACATCAGTCGCATCTAAATTAATAAATCCTAATTTTCTTAGTATTGTACTTGCCTTATTTTTTTCATACTATGTTAGATGTTTTTGATTGGACAAACACACAAACACAGTACAATATATTTATACAACTGAAGAGGATACGTATTGTATCGAAAACGTTTTTGTATATTAAAGTTATATATGTACATACTGCTTTTTGTGCTATTTTGAACTTGTTATGCTTAATAACAGTGAGATAAGCAGTTTATTTTCCAATTTGTTCCTCTATTACACAGTACAATATTTTTTTTATATAAATATAAATATTCTTTGTAATCAATTTATATTAATTGCAACAATAATATAAATTATTTTATAAAAAAAACTAAAAAATAAACATTTCCAATATTAAAAAAAAAGCAAAATAGAGTAACTCATTTATTAAAATAAATTTGGTAATTGTTTTTACCATTATATAGTACAATAAAACTTTTAAAAATTTCTAAAACGATAACAGTTTACTGTTATTTTTTTACTGTTATCCCTGACCTTTATAATAAATAAACTGCTTCGTGTTTAATATTTTATAGTCTGAAGTACAGACAAATATCGATTTTGTAAATATGTTTCTATATTCATAATTTCTGTATATTTTATGCAAATATCATGAAATTCAATTAAAATTTTATGTTTAATAATTAATATGGATGAAATTATTTATGTAATAACAGTAATAATTATTATTATTATTACTAGATTAAAACTGCAGACTTATATAATTATTTCAAAACACTTTTTTTTCTAATTTTTTAGACATTTTTAACTGCTATTAAATTAATATAAAGAATAATAATAAATTTAACTCACTTTTATGCCAGACATTTGTATCTCTCTATATAAAAAAAAAAGAAAAAATAAATAAAATCAGATATTTAAATATTTTAATTTTGAAATTTTTTTTATTTTTAAATTATAAAAAATATATTTATAAATTTTAAATATTTTAATTAATTTTCAAAAAATTTTTTAATACATGAAAATATTCAATAATCTATAAAACATTTAATAAGTGATGTTTACAATTTAATCCAAATCAAATCTTTCAAAAATTAAATTTTGATGAATATAAACACTTTTTGCAACTGGGAGAGAGAAAGCCGATGTATTTACTTAAAAACATGATGAAAATTTAATTGTTTACTTCAATTTCTACTATAGAAAATTCCTAGAATTTATTTTTTATAAAATAGCTTTTTCTAAAAAAGAAATAAAAAAACAGGAAAAAAAAAAAAAAAA
>AYEL01076895.1:0-120307 GCA_000484575.1 Olivierus martensii
AAAAAGATTTTATAAAACATGATTTAAAAATAAAAATCAAGAAAAACATTTCAAACTTGTACTGAATAAAGTAAAATATTTTCACAAATTTTAAAAGGTAATATTGCAAATTGAATAAAATGTTTTTATAAGCGAATTATAAAAGTTTAAAATGTTTAATTATTTATAATATATCCTGAAAATCTTAATTATAATTATCAAAGATTCTAAAGCGCTTACACGCGGTCCTAAAAACTTTTAAATCACTTTTATTACGATTATGCGTGAGCGTTCTATTCTAGAACAGAGAACATACATTTTTTTAAATTAAAATGACGTCAGGATTTAAAAACACTTTTTTTTATATTAGACAGTTTCAGCAACATAAACATGTCGAACGAGAATGACGTAAAGCACTGGAATGACAAAATCATGGCGTCATTTCGAGTCGTCGCTAGAGAATTCCTCATGTCCAAACGTGAGTTAAGGAAAATTTCTATATTGACGTCATTCATTCGCGTTCTACACGACGAAAATAGACAGCTTCAGCAACATTAATGTGTAGAACGAAAATGACGTAGATCGCTAGAATGTCGAAATCATGGCGTCATTTCGAGTCGTTGTTAGAGAATTCTTCATGTCCAAACGTGAGTTAAGAAAAATTTCTATATTGACGTCATTCGTTCGCGTTCTACACGTTGAAAATGGAAAATTCGACGCTTAGGCAGGAATGTTCACGTTGGAGATTACCTATGTTTATAGTGACTAAACGACTAAATATAATGCCATATCTTTTAGTAGGCACGTTCCTTAGACTTGTATCTATGATAGGATAATTAAATTTTGTGTTAAAAACGTTAAAAATAATAACTCGAAGACCTACTTTTATACTATATTTTTAGGCGTGATATCTGGATCCCTCACACTGAGTAGAAAAGCTTTGTTTCATTTTTATTTGATCTAAATATTTTTTCTAGTTACTATCGAAGTGAATTTGCTAAAACAGAAAGCGAATCAACCAGCCACGGACCCGGATGTTCTTGTTATGCGCAAGCGTATTAAACGAATATGATGTCATATACATATGACTATTTGGAAAAGTTAGAGAAGTAACGACTTGAAGCAGATTTCTACAAACGCACGCGTGGAACGTGAACTCAATGACGCCATTCTTCGTCGCTATTTGGAAAAGTTAGAGAAGTAACGACTTGCTGAAGCAGATTTCTACAAACGCACGCGTGGAACGTGAACTCAATGACGCCATTCTTCGTCGCGTTCACGTTCGCGTCAACGCCTTGCTGAAGTTGTCTATAAACATGGGGTGAGTTCCGAACCTCAACAGTAAGTCATCAGTGATTAGTCTCTTTTGACTGCCTTCCAAACCTCAACAGCAAGTCATCAATGATTAATCTCTTTTGACGTCAGAAATAACTCAACATCAGTATGTTTCTGGAACAACTTGCTGAGCATGGAGATAAGACGGCGGCTAATGGTGATGAAGAAGACAATAATGAATGTCATAACTTCATTAGCGTCATTAGAAAGCACTAAAATTTATTTGCCAGTAAACAACAACGATGATAATGATTTAATTACAATCTCTAACTTTTAAAATCTTATCATCTAGTAGGAACTACTTTTTCCGCAACGTTGGATAAACGGTGTCAACCTGTGTGAACACACTCACCATCTTTTTCTCAGCGATTACTGTGATGACCGTTTGATGAGCTCAACACTGACTTGTTGAGCTTTGGAACGGTTTGCTAAAATTTTTTAATTATCACTGATTAGTCTGTTGAGATTTGGAACGCACCCATGCTTTTTTATAAGCATAATTATGAAACGCAACACAAATAAAAAATTAAATTTAAAGTATGTTCTCTGCTCCAGAATAGAACATTCACGCATAAGCCCAATTAGTCGTTCTTTATTATATTGTATGAGTTGAAGATGGCATTTAATTGCCGAAAACGTTACTCGTAATAAAAGTGATTTAAAAGTTTTTAGGACTAAGTGCTTTAGAGTTTTTGATAATTATACGCCGAAAAAAGCAGCGTGGAAGAAGCTTCACTCAATTATAATAAAAATTAAAGATAACCCAAGCTTTAAGAACCAAATGTGCTTTATTATACTACTTTCAATCATCATTATAAACTAAAAAAATAATAATATCGACATTCTATTGCAATAAATGAAAAAAAAAGATCTTGAGAAGTTTGTTATAGCATTTTAGTAGAAATTTTAAGAAAAAGAATTGGACCATTTTTAAAGTCATCTTCAACTTCAACTAATCATAGCTATATAACAGAATAAACAATAGAGTAAGTCCCAGACATATGCAATTAATTTGTCCCAAAAATTTCCATATAAACTGAAAACCATGCAAATTCAACAGTGCATAAATCTAATGGATATGAGTAGACATAATAGTAGATGAAATGGTTAAATGAATTTATGAGAATACTTTAAGCAGAGATAAGCAAACTTAAAGCCATAATTGATATTTTTGCAAAATGTAAATCATTTAATGTTTAATGAATTTTTTATTCACATTTTATAGAAATTCAAAAAATTAAAAGACAAACATCTGCATAGCTTTGAAACACGTAAATCAAAACTACATAAAAAAATAATCTATTGTATAATTTATATTTAAACAGAAAGTTCTTAATCAAAACAGTTCAATAATATGTTCTCTTATTTATTATTTGTGAAATTTTAATATGTGTATGTGCAAGTAGAGTTTTTGAATAAATATAATCAAAATAAATTTTTTGTAAAAAATTTAATTTTCTTGATTCATATAGTTCTGAATTTAACAATTATTAATAAAAATATGAATGGATTTTTCACTCATAAAAAACTGCAAGTGTTAACATATTTTTCAGATGGAGTTAACAAAAAATATTTTTCTTTCCCTTTTATTCAGATATCATCTACTATGATATATCTAAAAAACAAACTGCAAATCTAATTAGTTTATTTTTAGAAACCATTTCTGTAAAAACCTGAATACATTGATATTTTGTTATATAACATGTTTATATAGTCTAATTTTCTAAACAGTAATTGCTTCCAGCAAGCATCCAGTTACAATAGCTCTGTATTTTTTTAAATAATATTTTAATTCTCTCCCATTGGACTTTCATATTAAATTCTCAAGCCAGTTTTAATATATGTTCTTGATTGCAAGCTTTGACTAAAGACAGGGCTGGATTTACCTATAGGCCGCGTCCTAGGGCCCCACAATTCTAGGGGCCCCAAAACTATCAATCAATTTTCAACTTTTATAAACTTTTAATAAGAAAAATTGGGTTTTTATTAAAGTGCTAGCTAGAAAGTAAAATTTTAAAAAGGTTCCTTAAGTTATAAGGAGCCTTTAAAATTAGAGGTAGCTGATTTGAATTTTTCCCAAAACCTTGCTTGTCCTAGGACCCCCAAAAATGCAAATCCGGCTCTGACTAAAGATATACTTCAAGTTGCCTTCAGTCAAGGATCGAGTGAAGGTAACTTGAAGCATATCTTCTGTTCTTATTTGGTCAAGTCTAAGAAGCAAACAGATTAAATCAAAATGTCAGCAACTGAAATAGTAACATGCAGGAATTGCTTTAATTATAATCTTACTTTTATTCTTGGTGCTCTTTATATGCTTATTGATCTCACCGAAAAAAAATGTTCTGGCCACTTAATAGTTCCAGCAAGGTAGAAAGGAATTCAATTTTAAAAAGATCAATTTAGAGCAGATTTTTGGAAAAACAATTATTTCAAAATGAAATAGCATATTTCTAGCCATAATTAAACTTTAAACATAAAAAATACACTTATTTTTACCATAAAAAGTTATAATCGAATCAAGTAATGTTATTCCAGATTCACCTTAGAAAAGCTAATATTTGTTTTTTTTTTTAATTCATAATACAATGGTGACTCGCAATTCATCAGTAATCCGTCGCGGAACTAATGTCGAATTGAGAAACTGTCGAATTATGGGACAATATTTTCCATATAAGACTATGGAAAATAGATTAATTCGTTATCAGTCGTCATTCCACTCCTCTAACTAACGGGTGAGGTGAGAGAGATACACTATATTATTTACTTTATTACATATGTGCTTTACTATTTTATAACAAACCAAATTACAAAATACACTATTTTATACCTTATAATAGGGAAATTTATTAGCCCTTGGATGTTGGAATGAAGTCTTCCAGCAGACATCCCTATTTATTAGCCCTTGGATGTTGGAATGAAGTCTTCCAGCAGACATCCTAACCCATAATCTTCTGTCTCTGTTGCAAAACGTTGCTACAGTTGTCCTAGGATCTTCTGTGTTGCAAAACGTTACTACAGTTGTCCTAAAAACGCCATACTCCATGGATGTTGGAATGAAGTCTTCCAGCAGACACCCTAGCACCCATAATCCTGTTCAAAAACGTTGCGACAGTTGTCCTAGGAACGCTATACTCAATTTACATTTTAATTGTTCTACCTTTCTGCACTTTATCTACAATTTCCTTCTTCGTCTCTTCGCTCAATCAAATGTTCTTCTTTTCGGAATTATTCCTCTGGTCAGTTCTCTTTGAAGCCATCCTTACATTTCCCTCAAAAAAATAATTACAAATTTTTTACTTTTTGAAAAATATAGAATTGAAAATTAACACAAACTACATGGGTAAACACCAAATTAGCCCAAAAAGAACTGACAAATAGCAAATGACATCACACAATTCCATGCATGCGCATGCGCCAACACGTGAAACTCATATGTCGAATTGCAAAACCGATGAATTGCTGGACATCAAATTGTGAGGCACCACTGTATAGGAGAATAAGTAGAGGAAGAATTCCAACAAGATACATTCAATACAATTACTAGGATAACAGGGAAAACATTGGCAGAATCCATGAGGATGGCCGAAAATAGAGAATTATGAAGTACATTAATACATTCCTATTATCAAAAATGATTCATGAAATGATGATGCCTGATGCAAGCGACTTTTTACCTTAGTCTAATAATTAAAATATGCTTTTAATGAATTAGTATTAGACTAATTGAATAAATATATAGTATTTCATGTTTATTTTGGAAAAAATATTGTAATCTCAAACTTTAGCATTTGTCTTAGTCCTACTCAAGCAGATCTTGTTTACAATTTCACCAGTATCAGTTAAATCAGTTTGAAATTATCAAAATAGCAGTTCACATTAATTCAAATAGTCTTTCAGGACAAATAAAAACAAAATGAGCATCTATATACTTGAAAGTTGAATTTAAATAAAATGGAAAACTATTTTCAAGTAAAATGAGAGACTCCTATTGACAAAATCTTTCCAAATTGCATATGCAAGTAACTTATCTAGGAAAAGTTGGCCTTGCATTAGTCAAGATTATTTGCTTTTCCTTTTCATATATTGTTGTTATGTTCTTGTAATATTTTACTCAGTATAGTAGATCCTCATTTAACATTACTTCAATTAATATCTTTTCATTATTATGTTACCAGCAAAAACTAAATTAATAAATTAAAAATTTTAAGGAATTAAAATGGAATAAAACCTATTTTCTTACATTTCCCTTCATAATAGAAAGAAAACAAGTTGGAAACCTTGTTAAATACAAAGAAAGCAAACTAATCATATTTTAAAGTACTAACTCAAGTATGCAATATTATCTATGAACAAAATAATAAACTGAATAAAGAATAACAACCAAGCACTATGCAGAAATAAAACCTTTATTTCCTAAAGGAACGTTTTCGACCATTTCCCACTGGTCTTCTTCCAGAAGACCAGTGGGAAATGGTCGGATTAGTTGCAGAGTGTCTACAACTTTAGTAAAATAATAAACTATTCAGCACACAGAACATTCACTCAAACTGGCTGAGTGAATAATTTTGACTTTCGAATCAGAGGATCCAGAACTGAATTAGGAACATGTCTTGGAAAATTTATATGATAAGTCAATGGGGCTTTTGGTTTTATTTAATGTAGTTTCAGTTAAAATCATTGTTTTCAGTAACCTAATCCAAACATTAAATGAGAATCTACTGGATGTGACTAATATATAATGCCAATATCTACCGGTAATTTATTGAATTCTGCTGTAATATGATAATCTTGAAATTCTTTGTTAATAAAAATATTTTAAATTATAACTAGTGCTTTTTTATAACAACTAAATAGCATCATATCAAAAAAGATTTCTGGTATAATTTGATCCACAAGGTCCTTAAACCATTAAACTGCATTCAACCAACCATCAAATAGGTTTCATAAGATTTCATTGAACATTTGCATAACTGAATTGCTAAGGTGACATTTTGAGTGGCCAGAAGCTGATACAGATAAACAGATTTTATTAGTGCTGATTTTTTTATTGTTTAACTCAGGGGTGGGCAACCTTTTTTTTTGTACGGAGCATATAGAAAATTTTATGGTGGGCCACGAGCCAAAACAAAAACAATTAATAATAGTATTTATTTAAAAAAGAGAAGGTACAGATATGTAAGTATACATAGCATTGGTATTAGATCTAATAAAATAATGTGGCCTGCAGGTCAGAAGTTGCCCACCCCTAGTTTAATAATGAAATTGATCGAATACAAATACATCACACCAGTATACATTTTTTAAAAGAGCAAATATTTAAAGCTCAGTTAACATATAATGTACTAATAATAATATTCCCCTGTATATTTGAATAAATTTACAATTTAATTTAAATTTTATTTTTATTACATTAACATTTAATATAGCTTAATAAGCATTGAAAAATAAATCTTAAAATAATTTTGATTTTGCTATTTGGTTCTAGATTTAAAATTTTAAATTTAAATATAACTTTTAGTTGATCATGAGAATAAAAAAACATTAAAATTTCTGAAGTCATCTCGAAGTGACCCCGATATACATAGAAACTTCCTTCGTACTATTATCCTTAACTGGTATCCTATAAACACCCTTCTTCTCACCTGTATATAATAAAATTAATTTTGTAACAAACATCTTTATAAGCCATATAAGATTCTGCTAAAATTACTTACAAAAGTCTAATATGACAAAGCACTACACTGCTTGTAGTGCTGTCATATTGGATTGCCATATGATATAATACCGTACTTACGAGATAATTTCTAACACTCAGAAAACAATATAGAATAATTCATTCTATTCAAAAATTATAATGAAAACCATGGCTATAAAAATAATTGAGCAGCATTAACAAAGATTAGACTTGATTAAAAATAAAACTACTCTAAAACATTGCAGAAATAAGGAATTGGAAAGTCTTTTCAATGGAAGAAGAAAATGAAAATAAATGACTGCTCACTTCTATTTATATAAAATATTTAATAATTGATCCAATTTGAAATATATTTCAATAAATATTAAAGCTTATCAACAATTATCTGCAGAGATGTTTCCATGATTTTTTGATAATTATTGCTTCATCTCACAGGAAAACCCTATTTCCATGATCACATTTTTCATATTTTCTTTTAAATTCTACAGGTAATAATTTTATTCTTATTTGAAAATATTAAATATAAAACCAAAACAAATAAAATATGCATGTTCAGTTTATTTAAGAGCTTGTAAATATGTTTACTTTTAACTGCTACTTCCTTATTATTCTAATTCAGCAAGTGATCATTAAGTTTCAAAGTATTTTTGGTGTAAATATAATTTTTAATGTGCATTTTGGTGTCATAAATACTTCACATCTAATCAGACAATTATTTCATAATGTCAAAAATACTGCTTAATATTTTTAATTAAAAATTAAATATTTTGTAAGTGTAAATCAAGTTAATATGTAAAAAAAAAAAAAACTGCATTATAATTTATTAAATAGTATATATTTTATTCAAATTACTATTCATGTATATATGTAGAACAGCAAAATGTTTTCTTGAATTGATATTTAATGATATTATGCCAAAATCTAAGTCGAACTAAAGTAAACAAAAAACCAAAATATAAAGTAACTTTGCATCTGATTTGAGAGAAAAGTCAGCAGCAAAGCTGCCATTGCTGGCATCGCATATCCTGTCTTGAACAAAGTTGAAATATTGTATAATATCTATTTGCAACTATAGAATATTTCATGTTTTCATAAACAGTTCTTTCCTTTTTTCATAGACTTCATCAAAAATTTCAGGATTGATCAAGTCTACATTAGGCAAAACAATTTAGCTAAGTAACTACACTCCCTGTGGATCCTCAATATAGTTTTGCAATATGTTTAAAATGATAATTAAAATATTTTTATTTCTATCAACCAGATTTTAAACTTATATTTGATATGTAGAATCCATCAATAATCATCAGAAAATGTTTTGTGAATTTACATTATGCTAAGTGTTAATAGAATGTTACAAAATTGATAAAATGTTGTTCCTCTGCTAAAACTTGATATCAATTGGACATTTAATTCACAGACTTAAATAGCTATCATCAGGGGGAGATTTTGGCATGGTCTTTATGGGCTGCAGCCCAGGACCCTCTTTATAATATAATAAAAATAAAAAAACAAATTAAAAATTTAAGAAAAAATAAATTATACACAATTTTTTTGTACCTAGATAAAGTTTAAATCATTGGTTTGCAACAGTATTGTATTTGAATAAAATATCAATGTTTTAAATGACAGTAAACAGTAAATACAGCTCTATCTTCTATCAGCTCTGTTGGTAGTCTGTAAAATCAAAATATATATTTTGTCATTTGTCAATTACGCAAATAATGTGGCAATGTCAGAATGGGAGTGCAAATCTAGCTTCTCTAAAGCATGTTACTTTAGCATAGCTCTCATCATTAAGTTAATTTAGTAGGCCCCCAAAGTTAATGGTCTGCCTCTGGCTATCATGTTTTTATTTATTTATTTTTTATTTTCTTAAAAAAAAATAATCAACTATAAATTTAATCATAAATTTAACAATAACTGTAATTTAGGAATAATATATTTTTTAGTGGTATTCAATGTGGAAAACAAAACAGGTTTTCAGACAAGTTCTTTAGAATATGAGAGAGAAAGTCTGGAAGAAAAGAGAGACAATACAGAAAAAATTTCACACTAACATTTGATAAGAGTGAAAATAAAAAATTTTTAAATATAAAGAAAAATATCAAATTGCTTTATTAAACTTTTCAAATTTTCAAAAGGATTTTTCATAAAATATATCAAATTTTTAAAATTTACTGTAATTTAAATACAGGTAGGCCTCAATTAGTGCGAATAATTGGTTCCATGAATTTCTCGCACTATTCAAAATATTAACTCTATGTAAAATATGGTAATTGGTTCCTGCTTTGTGAGATTCTGGCCATTAGCTAACTTCACCATGAATAACCACAATAAACTTAACACTATCTGTTTAAGAAATATTTATTTTCATATTTTACATCATTGTTCATCTAAATTAATAACTTACCAGGAATTGTGTCTCATACCATCATCAAACCAACTGCCAAATCAAAACCAAAATAGCGAATCAAAAGCAGAAGTTGAGTGCTGCTTTTCTGTCGCTCAATCACATCCATATTTTGCTCTCGCGTGATCACTAACCTCTTCTTTTTTTCGTTTCCTGTTTTATCGTCAGAAGTATTCTTCCTTTTATCCATTTCGATACAGTACTTTTTAAAAAAGAAAATTCTGTACTATACTGTAGTCGATAGCAAAGCTAAATAATAGTACAATAATGTAATAATAGTACAGTTAACGGCAAAAAGCCCATCTTTCTGATGTTTCACACCTTCAAAGCTGTGTGACTGTTCTTGGACTGTTCCTTGTCCAGTTTTACTAACCAAAATTAACGGTAATTTGTTAATTGACATCATAAAAGGAGCTTTGCTAGTAAGACTGGTCTATGCTTACAACTAGCACTAATCGAATATTTGCTCACACTAACTGAAAAACAGTATCAATTTTATAAGTCGCACTAATAGAAATCGCATTATTCAAACTCGCACTAATCGAGGCCTATCTGTACAGATACATGTTAGTACAAAAACAAACAATAAAACTTTATTAAAATGGAATGAAGCTACAAGGAAAATGAAATATTAGATGATTTATTTATATTGAATGCTACATTTTTCATGTTTAGAAGAGATGGACAGATAAGGACAGAAAATAATTTTCCTGCTGATATTGTGAGTAGTTCAAAAAGTAAGGCTCCCTATTGTTTATTTAAATAAAATAACAATATACAATGTAACTGATGTGACTGAATTTGAGTGTAACATTCGTTTTACTTCTCCACATAGTCACAAAGTCTGTTTAGACACATGTTGCTATATGTCAGTTTGTCAATTTCTTTGTAACAGAAATGTGTGTATGGGCACAATTTTTGACTTCATTTGAAATCTTCATTGGAATGGAAATACTGACTTCTGAGGTGCTTTTTCATTTTCGGGAACAGATGAAAAAGCACATCAGATGGCTCCAATGATGCCAAATCAGAATTGTATAGTGGATGTGGTAGAATTTCTCAGCCTCAGCAATTTAAGAGATTCATCATTGCAGCAGCAATGTGAGGTCAAGCATTGTCATGCAAAAGAAGAATTCCTTTGGTCAACAATTCTGATCTCTTTCGCTAAATTGTCACTTTGACTCTTAAAAATTTCCTGAAAAATAGTTGCATTTATCATTGAATTTGAAGATGTGAAATCAAAAGAGCTCCATTACGATCCCAAAAAATAATAGTCATCACTTTCCCTGGAGACTGACTTGTCTTGAACTTCTTGTTGGCTGGAGAGTGAGAATGCTTCCAGGTTATTGTTTCAGCCTTGCTCTCTAGGTTCTATTCTCATCTGTAACAATTTGGCTTAGGAATATTTCACCATGCTCCTTGTAACTATGAAGAAGCATTAGGGATGATTCCAAATTCTTGTGTTTGTCAGTCAGCTGATGGGGGAACTTACCTGGAACAAACTTTCCTGTAACTGAATCACACAAGAATGATATCCCAAATGGTGCTTCAAGACAGATCAGGAAATCTTATTTGCAACTGAGTAATATTCACATGTCTGTCTATTTGTACTTCTGCATCAATGTTTTGAATATCAGCAGATATGGATGGCCAACCACTCTTTTGCTCATCTGTAATACTCATTCAACCACTGTCAAACTCCCTGTATCATTTATGCACATATACTGTCATCACATTAGCACTAACTCATGATGACTTATAATAGGTTGACCTTTTTGGCCCATAAAAAAACAAATTATAGAAAACATTCCTTCCTTTATCCACTCTCTTAGTACAGTTGCAATCTTTAAAATACTGATGTGACTGTTCACATCAACTGAAACAGCAACTATTACTGCCATTTGGTGCTGAATATATGTAATAACTATCAGTAAATCAATGCTTGCAAACTCATTGCAGGAATCAGTTCAGCACAAATAAAATAGGGAAGTTTCCTTATTGAACTACCTTCATTTTTCATTAGATATAGATATGGATATGGATCATTTTCAACTTTTTTTGAAATACAAATTTATAGAATTTTCTGTAAATGCTTTCTTTTTTTAAGATAAATTTCTTCATAACTTGAGATTTTGTTGCAAAAATTCAGAAAACATTTTAATGTTTTCTGAATTTCAGGTTGAGTGAAGAATTTCAAGTTGAATGAAGTGTTGTATATCTGTGTAGCAGCTATTATTGCAAAGCTTTAAATGGCAGACTTTATAAAATAAAAAACTTTTCATCATAAATAATAGTTTCTTAAGTATGAATTGTCATAAATCATCGTATATTTTTTTAAATATCACTGCTACAGTTTATCATCGAGTGTTCCATTTGATTGTTTTTTTTTAATTTTTTGGGAAAAAACGAAATATAATGGTTTAAATGCTTTTTTTTTGGTGCATTATTTTTATTTTTATTTCATATTATTAATAAACACAAAACTAAAGCAAGCAAAAGAACAAATATTTAATTATACAGAAAACTGTGTGAAATTGATGAAAGCTAGTAAAAAAAAAAAAAAAACAATTTGCATGATTATTCTTTAAGTACCAGTCTCAGGAAATTGGGATATATTCAAGTAGTTTTCATTAATCGTGTCAGTTTTTCTCTCTTTTTTAACAGCACCAGCAAAAATTTTTAATGTAGAAAATAGAAAAAGAACATGATAGATTATTAATGAAAATCTTCCTGAATATATTTTGGACTCCTAGTACTGGGTGTTTAGAATACTAATGGTTAGAATTATACGTGATTACAAAATACTGATAATCATATATAATTGTGTTGTACATGAAGTGTCCCTGTGTCTACATGGATTTATAATACATCACTGATTTAATTAATATGTTTTCAAATAGGCAATTTGATGTTTTATATAATTTTAAAATAATGTTATGTAACCAAATTTATATTATGCTGTAAACTTATGTATATATTATTTATCATGCCTCTATCATGATGCAATGGCTTTCTAAAGAGTTGAATTTAATTCAAAATTTTATCTAAAATATTTTTTTATGTTACTGGATTATTAACTAAGAATTATTAACTGCTTTGTCAGTCAAAAACATTAAATGTATTTAATACTTGTATTAAAATATTTTTCTATTTTTCATGATCAAATTTTTTTGTCTATTTAGATGTATTCAGTGCATTTTTTTTAATAATTTCAAGAGCAAAACAACAGATGCAATATTAATATTGTATGATTAGTATAGTAAAAATGTTTTTATCATCATCTAAAAGTTAAAGATCAGGAGGTGTTGAATCCTTAGGTTAAATAAGAATTCAACACTCCTGATCTTTGATTTTTAGATTTTGTGTATATAATATATTAGTTCTAGTAACTAAAAACTAATCAGCACTATGGTAAGTGCTGATAGTTTTTAGTTCTGAGTCGTTTTGACAGTGTAGTGAATTGCAATTTAGATGCAAGTAAGTTAACTTTTAAATTAAAATACAATATGTTAGCATATAAGAAAATAACGATAAATAATAGAGTGTATAATAAAATAAAAATAGGACAGGTCAAAGTTAACTTCTCACACTATTATTCAGCTTTGTTATGGTAAAGATTTTTGATTGATTAAAAATTGATTTTTATTTTGATTTCAATTTGGCGGTTGGTTTGATGATGATATGAGATGCAATTCCTGGTAAGTTATTAATTTAGATAATGAACAACGATGTAAAATTAAAGATAAATATTTCTTAAACAGTTAGTACTGTGGTTATTCATCGTGAGGTTGGCTAATGGCCAGAATCTCAAAGTAAGAACCAATTACCATATTTTAAATATAGTTAATACTTCGAATAATGCGAGAAATTCGCAGAACCCATTATTTGCACTAATTGAGGCCTACCTGTAATAATAAAATTAAATGAAACTAATTTTAATCTTTTTTTTTGAAAAGACTATTAGGTAATTGACAATGATTCTTTATACCTTTCATTAAATAAATAAATTAAATAACATGTTAAATTTTATTATAACAGTTGCAGTATTACTGACAAGGGAAATAAAATGCATTTAGTGTGTACTGGCATTTGTCTTATACATCTCCTTATGAATGTCTTGCTAATAAAGTAAATTTTCATCTTAAAAGCAGATGAAAGCTTTATTTTATAATTTCTTCTGTAAAACATAGAATTTGTATCATATAGATTTTAATATATTATTTAGATAATTATTTCAATGCTTCATTATCATCAATATTTCTATGAGTGATAAGAATCATTAAATAGACTAAAATATTACTATAAATTCAGAACAAAATTTCAATAATTTTTTTATACTGCATACATTTAAATAAATATTATTAATAAAAATTTCATAGCATAAGAAGGAAAAACTTAAGAATTTATTTAGAAAATAAATTTTAAAATGTTTTTAACTATACATAGAAAGCTTAAATCAAATAACGATTATGTATAATAAAAATCTGAATGTAAACTAAAAATGACAAAAAAATTTTCACATATTTGCACATGACAAGTCCTTTATATATAGAATATCATGAACAGAAGAAACATGTAATAAATTTGATGCATCCTTCCAATGCACTTTCTGCACCTGACATGTTTGACAGCTAACACACCCATCTGGAGAGAAGTTCCTTTTATTGCTTGAAATCTTAAAAGTACAAGCTAAAATAACATATAAAAGTCTCCATATGAAATAATTTTAAAAATTTCATATTTATTTTATTCATTTACAATATATTCTGATGTTAATAAATGTAAAGCGATTACAACATTGTTTATTTTGAAATTTCATAATTCATTTAAATAATGTACTATTTTCAATTAGCATCTATTTTCTTTTATTGTGTAAAATTATCAGATTAATAACATTTTATATAATTTTTAATGATTACTTTACAGCATAATAAAATGAAATTAATATTTCTATATTTTTGTTTTCAATATATCAATAAATCTTTTAATATAAGATAGATTATTAATAAACATATGAAAAATTATTATTACAAAAACTAATAGTATAGATATAGATATTCCTTTAGTATAATAGTAATTAGAGCAAATATGCAAATAATTTGTTTAATATAATGCACAATTCTCTAAATGTATTAATATAATAATTTAATACATATATTAATATTAATGAAATATCTTATACAATATACAATTAACTGTTTAAAGATCCATAACTTTATTTTCCTTTTTTATTCTAGTTTAATTTTTGCATTTATATCATTAATCAAAATGTCAAACTATATTATATCTATTTGTATTATTTTTATATAGAAGTAATTCTATAATTTTATTTTTCAGATGAAAACTTCTGTAGTAATTTTATTTAAAACAGAATCAAATTTATTAAATAACAATAACAAATGCTTTTGAATTGACTTCAGTCACTAAAGATGCGAGTCAATTCAAAAGCACACTGACATTATTGTTTAATAAATATAATTCTGTTTAAGTTTGAATTATTTCTCTATTAATGAGAATTATTTGCAATTTTTTAGGATTTATCAATTAGTAAATCAATTTTGATCAATATTTTCCCATATTAAATTTTATATGTAATGATTAAAAAACAAATCATTCTATATAAACAACTATTTTAACTAACTGCTTTTTAATAATACACAAGTTTTTACTTATTAATTTTCAACTACAGTTTAAGGCTGATATTTATTAAAAGTGTATTATTACAAATCATTCTAATCCTTAGGGAATCATAAGAAAGTTTTTTAATATTAAATAAAATATAGGATAATTATTTTATTTTTAATAGTTTTTTGATTAAAATTATCTTTAACAAATAGTTATGCCAATGTTTATCTCAGGAAATTATTAATATCTTGTTAAAAATATAGAGAAATAGAATTTGTTGTATAATAAAAATTAAAAAAATTACAAACTAGTTAATTCTTTTTAGATATAACAATCAATTAATATTTTAATTACAGATACTTCTTGGTTTAAAAACTTCCAGAATTCAAGTTGTTTTTCAACAATCAAATATTAATCAAATCAAAAATATAACATTAATTGCACTAAATGAGTGCTAAATATTCATAAATATGGCATTTCAAATCATCCATGTATGTAGCTTTATAATACAATACTACTGGGTTTATAGCAGACATTCAATTGTCTGCTACAATATGGGATAAAACAATATAGCAGATTTGGAAACAGAAATAGCATGACCTCTGGCCACCATGGTTTTATCCATTAATTATGTAAATAACTTTCATTCCCAAATTGTATTTAATGCAATGGTTCATTTATATAAAAGCTCATCTACTTATCTATCAATGATGATGATAAGGAAAAAAATTGTTTAACATTTATATGGCATAAATAATTTTATTATAATAATTTTTATGATTTTAAAGGCTATATTTTCATTTCTTTTGATAAATAAATTATAGTCATATATAATAAAGGAATGAATGTGTGAAGTCCATGTTTTGTGCATGTGTGAACTCCTGGGACCGAAAGTGCTGCCATTACTATTTTCTCTTACTTCGAATCTTTAATTATAATGAGATTGGGATTTAAATCTAAATCCCAATCTCATTATAAATTTTGTTTTAAATTATCATAGTTTACAAATCCCAATCTCATTATAAATTTTGCTTTAAATTATCATAGTTTACTTTCCATTAAATGTCTTTTTATAAATTTTGCTTTAAATTATCATAGTTTACTTCCTATTTATGTTTGCATACTTTTTTTGTTATTTGACTTCAATTTCTGGCTTATCAATCGAAAAATGTTGGCTGTCCCCATCCCGAGGGTTTAGTTTTCATTCCACACACCGACGCTACATAAATGTTGCATTTAAATAATATTTAATTTATTTCAGAATTTATAATTATTTTTATTTTAAGATAATAATTATAATTATTACCTACATAACTGAATCGACAAATTGATAGTTTGTGAATTGTCAGTTTCATATAAAGAAAATTTCAAAGTTTGGTCTGGAGAAAGAAAACAAACAAAAAAAGCATTGTATACAAGGATGTGCTAAATAAATGAAAAATCTCAAATTTGACAGATAAGAAAAAATATTCTTTTTTGGTATATTTGGGCACCTAGTGGCCAGGGGCTAACTAGTTTAGTCATAAACTATTGATTTGTTAACTTTAACTTAATATTATGGTCAAATTTAATGTTTAAAAACAGAACTTCTGTTTTTAATATTATGCTTATGGAAAATTCTTGCTTAATGAATATACCCCAGGAATGAATTAACTCATAGAACCGATTGTTTAAACGTGTTCTAGACCTCGGCCGCGGCCTGAATCACGGTTTTATAAAATTTGCATTGCATAAATGAAGCATCTTAGCAGACATGGATCAGATGAGGTCTAGAAAACTGGTTTCTAAAGTATATTTCTAGACCAGCCACTAGCCAGGTTTAGAATCTAGACCGCATCTTCTTGCGCATATGTTAATTTTTCATAGTTTGTAGAATTCTCCATATTTAATTTGAATTATTATTGAGTGAAATATTATTTAAAGACTATATTAAACGTTTTAAGTGTAATTTAAAGCATTCTTCATTTCTTCACTTCGAACATTCGTCATATTACTGTCGTCATCGATAGAGCCCGAGATACTGATTGGCTGAAAATTTTCAAACGCTGGGGGCGCCTAGGAACTGTAGTAACAACCGAGGTTTAGCCGCCGTTCTCGTGTAGGAACTGTAGTAACAGCCAAGATTTAGCCATTGACCGGTATAATCAAGATCTTCGCAATGCTTTTAAAACCACGATATATCTGAATGCCATCTAGAAGCGGTTTTTGCTGTAAACCGTGAACGATAGAAACTCCATTTAAACAATTGGCCTATAAAGTTGAGAACTATCTGCATATATAAAAATTCTAAAAGAAAAAAAGAAACAAGTTATTTCATATAAATATTTTTATATTTTATCTTTTAAATTTTATACAAGAAAATTTTTAACTTTACTATTAAAAAGTTTATAGGAGATAAACATAGTATATATAAAATGCAATATAGGTATCCCTTGGTTTACAAATTCTCAGTTAACAAATTTTTGATTTAACAAAAACAAATCTATATCACTCTTGTTATTGAAAAGAAATTATTTGATCATTGATCAATTATCCACTGTAATTTGATTAAATCAATGCTTTTCTTGCTTATTTTCCTCACTGATTTTATCACATATATCAAATTTATTTTGTGTGCCATTGATTTTATGAAAAAATTCACTTCCACTTTCACTAGAGGATCTGATATTAAATCAGCAATTGGCTTATACTGATAATATGAATATCCATAATGTATTACTGCATTTTTCAATGGTTTTGCAATTATATAATACTATTTAATTTCACAAAACAATGATTACACAGATGATTATTCCAGATGTGTAAATTTCTAACACTATATTTTTTAACTGTATTTAAATTTGAAAAATGATGGTATTTTTTCCCTATTAAAAAATGCTAAATCTAATCAATGTAATGATTTAAATAAATAAATTGTTTTGTATCTAATAGTTTTATTAAATAATTACTACAACAAAATCTATAATTAATAACTTTTTAATAAATAGAATTGAGAACACCAGAACACCAATAATAACTTCTGGAAAATTGTATTTATTTTTGTCAATAATTTAGCATAATGAAGATTTTTGAGAATTAAATAAATTTAAGATAATATTGATGAAACTTTGAAAATTTTTAACTAATAAATAAAACCGAAATGATTGGCAAGTTTATTGCCTTATACTTAAATTTGAAGATCACTTATTACTTAGCAGTTCTGAAATTCAAAGTTGAATGACTAAATAGGTAATATCTATCGTAACTATTGTATTATATTTACTATATTATATATATAATTATATTTATATTAATGCTTTTGAAAATGATTTCTTTAACATAAAAGAAATCATAACATAAAAGTATATAATTTCAACAAGAAATATTAATTTATAATACCCATTGAAAAATTGGCATTGGATATGGTTGCATATTAGCATAAGAATACAGGAGCTCCAGTTATGAACATTCAAGTTGTTTTACTTGTTCAATTTCTTTGCCATTTATCTAAAGAATTACTGTATGTTGAAGGAGTGTACCAGGCCAGCAATTTCCAAATCTGGGCCCAGACCATCTTGGAGACAGTTTGACGAGACACTTATAAACATGAAATTTCATTTTAAAATTTCATAAAGCTCTTCAGGAATTTTAAACATTATGATAGCAGAATGGTCTAGCAATCAATATAATGAAAAGTTACAAAGTTATTTAACATATTAAGACAGTATTTGAAGATGGCAGTGATTACAATAAAAAACCCGTTACTTTATAAATTTATGAAATAAGAAACTTCTAATTGGCTCAATTGTGAAATATATTACAATACATAGTATATAAAGTTATTTTAGTACTCTTAAAGGCAAAGTAACAGTAGTATCTAAGTTATGAGCAAAACTTATGTAGAAATTAAGTTTGTAACTCAAACAATATACATATTTAAATTTAAATTCTTTAATAAAAATTCTGTATTCAAATTTAATAGAATGTACCACATTGTTTAATGTTTAGAATAAATGAAAAACTTAAATTGTAAATAAGCATTTATTAGATATTTTTAAAATTTGGAATTCTTATATCGCACACGTATTTCTAAAGTGACACAAGTCAAAAACTTGCATTTAGCACACGTATTTCTAAAGTGACACAAGTCAAAAACTTGCATTTTTATGTGTTGGCACCATTTTATAACTTGGGAAACAATCCTCCATCATCTTTTGAACCATAAACCATTTTCCTAAAAAATGGTTTCAAAAGATTACAAATTTTGAAAAAATTATGAGTTATATAATGGATTTTAAGTTAAGCTGATTTCGTAGTTTTTCCAATTTTCTCAAAACGTTCGTTTTTGAGTTGTGTCACTTTAGAAATACGTGTGCGATTATACGAACCATATTTGTAAGATGGCTCTATGTCATTGGTATACTTTATGTATTTCTTCAAGTCAACAAGAAATATATATACAAGTAGTCTTAGACTTATGATAGAGTTCAATTCCAAAAATTTCAAATCCTGCCATTGTAAGTCAAAAATGAACAAAATTTATGCATTTCTCACTATTAATATTTATTAGGACACTCTATTTATTAAGATAATATATAAAGAACATCTTCCTTTTTTACTTTTCCCTTATATATTTAAAATTAAATTTGCATTTTTCCATTTTTGGGGTATTTTCTGTTCTAATAAACATTTATTGAAAAGTGATTGCATATACATCAGCATGTTATCTCCTCCCAATTTTATCATTTCTGTATATACTTGGTCTTCACCTGGGCTTTTGTTGTTTTTCATTTGTTTTAGCATTTCTTTTATTTCAATTAGAGTAATTTTATCTATATTCTCTTCTTGATAGTTCATACTTGCACTCCATTTTTTTTCACTCTCACTTGATTCATCCTTATAGAGTTCTGTATAAAATTCCTGTATTCTTTTTATTATTCTTCTATTGTTTCTTGTGATTGTCCCATCTTTCTCCTCTATTGCCAAAATATGCTTGGTACCTAATGTGAGTTTCCACTTTAGTATTTCCCTATTTGTATTATTTTCTATTTATTTTTGATCATAACTGTGTTATATTGTCTTATCACATTTCTCATTCTTTTTCTAATCGTTTTGCAGAGTTCTGCATATTCTATTCTATTTGTTGCATTCATGTCTTGCTTAATTTCTCTTCCTATTTGTATTATTTTCTATTTATTTTTGATCATAACTGTGCTATATTGTCTTATCACATTTCTCATTCTTTTTCTAATTGTTTTGCAGAGTTCTGCATATTCTATTCTATTTGTTGCGTTCATGTCTTGCTTAATTTCTCTTCTTCTTTTTAACATGTTTAAGGTTTCTTGTGATATCTTCCTATCTTTCTTTTTTGTCTTTGGTATTGTCTTGGCTGCCTTGATATAGGCCTCCGTAATCATATCATTCAGTTTATCTATGCTATGAGAATTTTCTGTATTGATTATATCGTTTTTCAATTCGTTCCTAAAAAGTTCTTCATTGACCTTTAACTGGTCAGCATGTATCTGTTTTCCTTTATTAATGAGTTTGATCGTCTCCCATTTTGTTGTCAGAACAATTTTTGCTCTTACCAGATGGTGATCACTGCCTGTGTTAAATTTTTTTATGACTGATACATCATGAAATATATCTGTGCTTGCTCATAAATAAGTCTATTTCATTTTTTGTGCTTCCATTTGGGCTTCTTCAAGTCCAGTTTATAGACTCTTACTTATGGAAGTGAGACATGGCTTTATAAAAAAAAAAATGATCAATAGAATAAAAGCAACTCAAAGAAGAATGGAGAGGTCCATGATGAGTATTACTCTACTTGACAAAAAAAGAAATACATGGATAAGAAGACAAACGAGAATTAAAGACACCATAATGCACATAAAAACTAAAATGGAGTTGGGCCGGTCACTTGGCCCACAGAACGGATGGAAGATGGTCAGCCTTGGTGACACAATGGAAACCAGAGACAGGAAGGAGAAGAAGAGGAAGGTCAAAGACTAAATGGGAAGAGGAGATTGTGGCCCTGGCAGGAAGAAAGTGGAAAAGAAAAACTCAAGATAGGAAGACATGGAAAGCATTGGGAGAGGCCTTCGTCCAGCAGTGGACCGACAATGGCTGAAGGAGAGGAGTGATAAAGAACAAAAAAGTGCAAGAACCAAATACAAAAAAAAATGCTTTCCATATATCAGACAATTGAGTCTGAGATTTGAACCCAGGTCAACTGATTGATCAATAGTAGAATTTATCAATCACATCACTATTGTAAGTATGAGTTAGTCATAAGCTGAGGATCTGTATGCATGTGCATATATATATATATATATTTTCTTTGAGAGAGAATTTTTTCCACTTTGAAAGGACACTGAAAGGCATAAAAGTGCAAGAACCAAATACAAAAAACGATGCTTTCCATATATCAGACAATTGAGTCTGAGAATTGAACCCAGGTCAACTGATTGATCAATAGTAGAATTTATCAATCACATCACTATTGTAAGTATGAGTTAGTCATAAGCTGAGGATCTGTATGTATGTGCATATATATATATTTTCTTTGAGAGAGAATTTTTTCCACTTTGAAAGGACACTGAAAGGCATAGATATATATTATTAGACTTTTAAATTTTTGTTTATTAGGCATTTTTCATAAATATGCAGAAGTTCATAAATTAAAACTTTAGTTTAAATTGTATTTGCTGATATAAGCAAGGTCTCATAATCAGATCTTCCTAAACCTAGATATACTTATATACTGTATAATAAACTAAAGTTTCAATTTTTTTCTTCTAACAAAAAAACATATACAGTGTAACCTTGTTATCTCAAATCTCTCTATCTTGAAACCCTTGATATGTGGAAAAAAATTTTTTCCATGCACTTTTGCCATTAAACCAATATAATTTCAATCGTTATCTCAAAGTATTTTCTTCAAAACCCTTGCTATCTAAAATTATAGTTTTTGTGATAGAGAAATTAAAAATACTTATGAATTTTTCATTTGGAGTCTAAAAAAAGGATTGCTTTCGAAGTCTAAACAAAGGATTTAAATTTAACAAAAGAACATAAATGTACTATTGCTAACTGGAACTTTTTTGTGCATGCTTCGAATACTGAACATGATGTACAATAGTTTCGTTTTCTAAGTTTCACTTCTAATTATTGATAGGTTTTTGTTAATATGATCGTGCTTATTCAGTGATATTTTCAATCTTTGGTTTATAAGATGCAGGAGTATTTAAATCCTAATTTTCATGGAAAAAAGAGTGTCTTATACATAATTAAAAACTACGGTGTGTATTATTGACATAAAAATTTAAAATTGAACCTTGATATCTCAAAAACTCTTTATATCGAATTTTTCCATGAGATTCGAGATATCAAGGTTCTACTGTATATAGAAATTATGATATGCATATTTTATGTTCCTATCAAATTTAGTCTATATTGCTATATGAATTGTGCAATAACTAAAACACAAAAACAAAAAAAGTTGTCTAAATCAGAGAAAATCATTTTCAAGTGCAATTAATAGTTTTTAAGTGCAAGAAATGAGCATGTAAATAATATTTTATAATAATTTTGTATAAATTATTTCTAGCTTTAAAAATTGCATTTGCATTATAAATTAATGCACTTTAATTTTTTAATGAAATGTGATATTTCTAACAACATAAATACTGCCTAAAGTTTGAAAAAATTTTTAAAAATGAGAGAAATAATATTGATGACACTTATTTCTCACATAATTAAATATGACATAGAAATTCACAGCATTATCTAAAGATTAATTAAAATTTTACAAGATAAATAATTTTTATATTTATCACCCTTAAAACTTTAATTTGGAATAATTATAACATCTCAATTTAATTTAAGCAGTTCCTATCTACATAAATATAAATTTTTCAACATTCATGAAAATTTAATTCATTACTTATTCTTGTATAATGTAATATATTGTATTTTTTAAAAAGGATGTATCGCCAACAAGTCCTCCAACATTTAATTCATCATGTCAGTCAAAAAAAGAAAAATAAATATATGATTGATTTTTAAAAAGAAATACTGAAATCATTAAATGAGACATAAGAGTTGGATGATGATCTATATAGAGTTGGATGAAAATGATCTATATGGCCATGCTGTAGTCAAAATCATTAAAAAATCCCTGAAATAGCAAAAGATCTATTAAAATCAAAAGTTTATCATATGATTTTCAAATTTAAAACCAATCAGTATAATGTAGAAACTGATGATGCTTTTAACAATACTGTACTCCCATCTTAATTTTAATTGTAAACATTTTAAATCTGTTTTGTATCTAATTGATTAATAAAATTAATGATATATTTTCTATTTATTGAATCATTATTACATATTTATACCAATTTAATAAAAACTATTATTAAAACAAATTTTAATTTTATTGTAAAAGTAAATAATAGTAATACAGAAAGTGTAGTATTTTTGCATTAGTTCCTATATCCTTTTGAGATTCAATTTAATTGCAAAGGAACAGTAGCTGCAATAATTAAAATTTGACATTTCTTTTCCTCCATTTCCTTTCGACAAAGTATAGATGCATCATGGGAAAAAAGCGAAACGCCGAACGTTTTAAGAGAACAGATCGGCACTTTCCTTCAGCGTTTGGTGACATCATGTTTTGCGGCGCATATTTCTACGCCATGCAAAAATATTTGCGGCGTTAACGCTTGCGCTTGGTGTAAACTGGCCTTAACAGTCTATGGAATAAAGTGAAGTAACTATATCTATGTTTAATATAGAAAACTTAGATAAAATGTTCTTCTCTGCCCCATATAACATAAATTGGATTAATTTTTATGTCAAAATAATTCAGATAAATTATAATGCAGCACTGTTTTTAGAATAAAAATTTATCAAAATTTATGCCTGACAATTTCATCATGAAAATCAGAAAAAAAAAATATTAAGGCTGAAATAATAGGGAAAAAGAAACAAGAATACTTTTTATGATATTCTTTCAAAAGAAAGTTCTGTATAATTATTGTTCAAGGTTAATAAAATTATTTTAAATTTTACAATGCTAGATACTATTAATATAAATTAATTAAATTTCAATAGATTGTAACAATAATTTTCAAAACTCTTTAGTTTATATGAATAAATGCATAAATACTATGAAAAATTCAAAATTCTAAACTTTTTCTAGTTCTTAAATAAAAGTAAATAATAAGCTAAAAAAGTAAGATAAATTGTTTATTCAAAAACGTTTTTGGCTATCCATGTAGCCTGCCTCAGTTGAAATACAGACCAAAGAAGCTTCTCCCCATTTTTTTTTCCATTGGGATGAAAATCAGTGACCAGTTCCTAACATCAACAAAACTTTAGGTTTGAGATTATCCTACCACATAAATTTATGAGAAAACACCCGACAAGCCATTTCTAAAAACAACATTATTACCATTATCATCACCAAACATTGATATTTTAGGTACAAATAATAATTATATAATATAAAACATAGTCACTATCTTAAAAATCAGAATTACTTTAAAGTTTTAAAACCACCATTCAAGAAGTACTAGAATTATCTATTTCCAAGAAATTAGGCTTTTTAATAACAAAATTTCAAGGTGGTTTATATTAATTAAAAAATTGCTTTTATTATTTATCAAAGATTGGCAAATTGTTTAAAGCTATTTTAATAGTTCATTATCTTTAGTTAGTGATATATTAAAGTTAACTATAGTTTAGGCAGTTAATTCAATCTTTTATTATTATTATTTCTTTTAAACAGATACATCAGGCTAACTATTATTATAATCAGTAACCACTGAATTAATTAGTTGACTGCAATCAATTTTACATTGCATTTAAACTAAAATATGGACTAATGTTATATCACATCTTCATGGACAAGTTTCATCAATGACTGAATACATTTGTAATAAAATAGGAAGAGAATTAATATATATAGATTGATATATTGAGTTCAATTTCCTTGGAAAAACAATAAACAAAGTTTTGATATTATACCTGGATTTTCTTTATGAAAAACAATATTTTTTTTATGTAATTTTCTGGACAATAATGTTCATACAAGTTAAATTTCTTTGAAACAAGCTTCTAATCATACATTTTGAAATTTTTTTATGATGATGTTAGTATGTTTTCAGTTATGATTATAGATAGTAATTTTATTTGATATATGATAGATATTTTAAATTAGAATACATATATTTGCAAAGGTATTTTTAAAATATTATAATTTTTATAACAAATAAGAAAGGCATAATTATTATTTTTTATATTCATTTTTCTAAAAAACTGCATTTAAATGTTTTTCCCTGCCATAATTAAACTCATAAAAAACTGATTCCTATGTCATACAAATGAAAGCCATAACCAGCTTCAGTTTAAAAAAATCAAAATAGTATTAATATTAAAACAAAACTTTATTCACAAATTCCTGTAATTGTAAATTTATTAAAATTTAATTGGTATTGATGTATTTATTAAAATGAAAATTCTAACAAAATTTACTGGAAGATTTATTTTATGTATTTATAATGAAATATACAGAAATTTCTTAGCATGAAAAATTGTGGATATTAATAATTGCTATGTCAGATTAAAGATGGAAATATTTAGCATGCTCACTATTAAAATCAAATTGACATATGTAAACACAAAAACAGTAGTATAGGTTATTTTAAAATTCAGTTTCTCCACTATTATTTATTTCCATTTATTATTATAGTATTTTACAATTGAAATGCTGACTATTAATAAATTTCAATAAATTTTCTGAACTCTTCAGTGTATTTGCTATCTATCTTCCAGATAAATAATTATTATGAAAAAATCTCTTGTACTTGTAATAATATGATCAAATTTAAATCTTTCTTTATATTCAAATTATTGGTGCATGAAAATGTTACATCATCACTAAATTGTATTATTAATTGTTTCCTAAATATATAAGATTCATATTACTTAAGGAAAAATGAATTCCCTTTAAAAAAAATTTAAAAATTGGCTGAATAAACTAAAACTGACTTTTTATCACCACTATTTTTTATTATTATTATTCCTTTCTTTCCTTTCAATTCTCAGAATATTTTTTCCCAGGAAAGCTAATTTCATTTTGCAAAATAAACTGAAAACATTAAACAATAAATTAATTGAAAAAAATGACAAACTTTAGTCCAAATTATTTATTTGTGTTAAATAAAATATTATTATAGAAACTTTAAAGAAAATTTTCAAGTTTTTCAAATTTGGAAGGTATGATTAGAGATTGTATTTATGGTATTTTGAATTTAAAAGATATGATTTTTGAAAGTTAGAAGAGATATTTAAAAAATAATTCTACTATATTTTATATATCCATAACAGAAAGTTAATATATAAATATTAAATTTTTAAATATACAACATTTATTTATAATAAAGAATTAATTTATCAGTTAAGTCTCTTTTTCCTTCCAATTTTTTACCTAGAATAAAAAATAACATAAAACAAGAGGGAGAAAGGAATTATTCAATAATTTTTCATAATTTAATATCTCTTACATAACGCTCAGTTAAATTATAATTTTCATTATTTAATTTAGAATACTATTAAATTTATTTTGTTTGAAAAGCAATTAAATTTTTACTCATTTAATACCATTTCACTATTACATCACCAGCAAAAACTAAATTAATTAATGAAAAAATTAATTTTAAGACAGCAAAATGTAATAAAGCTCTATTTTATTTAAAACAGTTATGCTATTATCATATACTCTTCACTTTTTCTTAAATATAGTCAATAACTAGAAATTTTTTTTTATATTTTTTTTTATTACCGTAGAACTTTCGCTTAGAAGTCTGATATATATAAGTGTGTATAAATACACTATAGAGAAAGAATGAAATTAATTTATCTAATATAATGTATTTTTTCGTATATATGTTGTTTTATTTATTATTATTTTTATTCTGTACTTATTGTTTATATTTTTCAAATTTTAAATTGTATTCTAATGGTTTATTCTTTTTGTTAAAATCAACCGCTGAAGATGGCTTACTAAAGCCGAAAGTTCTACGGTAATAAAAAAAAAAAAAATTCTTTTTCACTTTAATGAGCTTTTGAACTGTTATTGTCTATTTTATTTCTCATCATAATAAAGAGAAACAAGATGGAAAACTACAGTAATTACAGAAAATAAGGTAACCATATTTTATATTAGTAGTAACTCATATATATGTATATATATATGTCTAGGAACAATATATAAATTATACTATAAAGATATTTAGGTGAATTGGCTGGGTAGAAATGCTTCAGTTTTACAATCAGAAAACTTGAGATTGAATTAGGAATTCATCCATTGGAAAATTTATAAAACAGGTATTGATGGATAGGCTTGTCAATCCCGATTCAGTAGAGCTAAGCAGACTTCAAGTGTTGGCAGCCTGTGCTAGGACTGCAGTGACACACTGTTTAGTAATTAGTAAATGCTCAAGAACTCATATTAAAGAAACTAATCGTCAACACAGAACCTATGAATTCTAAGCTGTCTTTTATTAGAAAATAATTTTCTTTGCCCTTAAGGCAGTGGTTTCAAATGATATGGTGTGTCACACTGATATGATTGAGGGATGGTAGGTGTGATGAGATGATTTAAAGATAGTCAAAGATTTGGGCATATTCCCAAAAAATTAATTTGCTAAAAGTAAATATGAATATAATTTTCTAATATTACTTATTTTGTTACATATGATATAATATAGTAAATATAGATAAAGAAACCTGTAGAATTTTCCAGTAGCTTTCAGATTTATTATTAGTATTTCTTACCAATAAAAATTTGGTGTGATACAAACAAATTTTCATTCTGAAAGTATGGCCTAGAGAAAAAAGAGAAAAATCACTGCCTCAAGGCATGATATATAACTGTTATGTAAAATTTTATAATTAAATCGTTTTGTATCATTTCATTCCATTATTGTTCAATACAGTAATATTTAGATAAAAAAAATTTTCAAATATTTCGCTTCTAATACCAGAATATAGGATATATCATAATCTTAAACACTAGGTTAATGGTTTCAGTTGAAGTCACAATTTTCAGAAACCTAATCCTGATCTTAAACAAAGACTTATTGTATATGTGAATTAAAAAAAGTAAATACAGTATGTCTCAAAAGTTTAGATAATAACTTCTTAGTTAAATTTTAATTTAAAAAATTATTTCACAGAAATCATTATTATATATTCAGATATGATTATTTTAAAAAATAAAATTTTTATATTTTCAAATAAATATTTGATGTAAAATCTGCATTAATTATTAAAAAATTTTGGAAAAAGAAATAATAAATACGTCTGAAAAGTTTAGATAATATTTTAAAATTATAAACAAATTTGCTTGCAATCTCATCAGACATGAGTACTGTATAAATTTACAAAAGAGAACTATATAAATATGCAATTTAGCTACTATTAAAAATTTAATAATAATGTCAAAACAGAAACAATTAAAAACAGAAGGTAAATCTGTTAAATAAATTGTATTTACAAAATTTTGGCAAATGATCATATTGTTCACTCCAAAAACAAACAGGAAGACAAACATATTTTAGTCACGGATAACAGGAGAATACTAAAGTTGGCATCTAATGGTGAAACAACATTATGTAATATAGCAAACATTTTTGATGATTCTGTTTCAAAGGACACTCTTTACATGGTCAATATGGTATTCATTACAATGAAAAGAAAACTGCCATTAAAACTGGAACATTTAAGAGAAAGGATGCAACGGGGATATGAGCATATGTCATAGACAAATGATGAATGATTGTCTCTAATTTTTAATGAGCAAAAATGGAATATGGATGACTCTGATGGCTGGTTCAGATATTGGCAGATTTAAGGAAATTACCAAGATCATTTTTTAGTTGCCAACAAGGTGGAGGATCCATAGCAGTATGGGGATGATTTAGATTTAATGATATAACAGATTTGACATTCATTTCAAATCATCAAAACTCTGAAAATTATCAGACTTTAAAAAAATATCTTCTTGCTTATGGCTGTAAAAATGGAGGTCCTAATTGGATTTTACAGCAGAATAATGTATCAATTCACTTATCAAGATCAATTTGGTTACATGAACATCATGTGAATACTATGGAATGGCCAATTCATGGTCGATTTAAATCCTACAGAAAATCTACGGACTGTTATGGCATGATGTGTTTATCCTGCAGGAAACAGTATTTAAATGTAACTGACCTAAAACAGAAACTAAAACTGTTAGTTTAATTTGGAACTATAATTATGTCAAAATCTTATTTTATCTATTAAAAATAGAGTATTTGATGTTATTTCTAATGGAGGAGCAGGGGCGCCGAGAGAGCGGGGAAGAGGGGACAAATTCCCCAGACCCGTAGAAGATTGAAAGGCCCGGGCCACTTCCTAACAATAAGAATTTATTTTATATATGGGTCCAAAACCTGGTTCGTACCGGGGCCTGGGATTTCACTTGGCACCACTGTGGAGGAGTATATAAATTTTTAACTTTTGTATTATATTCACATCTAATAAATTTTATTCAAAGTATTCTTATATTACCTAAACTTTTGAGACAAATGTTTTCTTAATAGTTTTTCCAAAATTTTGAATATTCACAAAAATCATTAAAAATTTAAAAATATGAAGACTTATTTTCAAAATACAATCACATCTTAATGTATACTTTTCATTTTCGCTAAAACGATTTTTCTAATAAAAATTTGCTCAATTAATTTATAACATTATTAAATGCCCTCCATATCCATGCCTCTTTGCTATGCTTTTGATTTTTTCTATTTCCTCTCTTCTTAAGATGCAATGCGGGAAGGATACGGAGGGCATTTAATACAGAAAATAATAGCAGAAGTAGAGAAGAAATTGGAAACTAAGGAGGAAACAGAACAAGTCATGACTAACCAACAAGCCCCCACTCCAAACCAACAAACGACTCCACAATATGAAAGTACCAGATTCTATGAGAGGTCTAAGAACGATAAGGAACATACTAAGAAAACGAAAACAAAGCCAGCTTACAGAAGAGGACCAATGGTATTCCAAGTGTTAAAAAACATCAAAGACTAATACAACCCAGGAAAAGAAACGGGAGTCTATAGAATATATTTGATCAACAACAACACAGGCACTCCAGAGGTTTACATAGGCGCCACAAAGAGAAACCTCAACGAGAGAATCCAAGAACACAAAAGAGACATTAAACAAGATAAATTGACAATAGCACTGGCACAAAGGGCATACGAAAGCAACATCAATATCAATTGCATGGGAGCCAGAGTAATACAAAAAGTCAACAATCCAGTAGAACTTAGTATGGCTGAAAAAGTGAACATTTATAGGAGAAGCCAAATAGAAAATGTTATTAATGACAAGGAGACAGAGACGATCTCAAAAGCTTAGAAGTATGCATTGAGGAAATAGTATCCAGAAAACATGAACCATTGAACACAAACACACGTTTGCAAAGGACATTTTATTTTATTTATGCATTAACGTGTTTTGAAAAACCCGGTTAATTTTTATCATCTTAATAATTATTTATAATAATTTTTACTTTTTAATTTTTTAGCCCAGGTAAGTAGCAAGAAATACTAAATTTGCTAAATAAGAGTAATTTTATCTTAAATTTGTCATGTTTAAAAATTGAATTATAACTGATAGAATGATGATGTTCTTAGAACACCTACAGTAAGAAATCACTTAAACTTAGAGAATTGAAGATGACTTTGGTATAGTCAAAAACGTTCCTCACATGTTAAGTAATAGAAATATTTTCAGGACTGCTATAAAGTGCTGTGATCTATTTCATTATTAGTAATGAAGAATTCATCTGCTACTTTTTCTAAAATGATCTCTGTTTTGTATGAATACACCTAACCCTCAATTTGCATGGTACTTGAATTGCATAATTTCTGTTTAACCTAAGTGAAAAATACTGAATTTGTTGTCAGTATATTTAAATCATTTTACATGATTTAAATACACTAACAACAAAAATGAGCATGAGCACAATAATAAGGACAACAATAAATTAGCTGTTCCATCAAATATTGGTAATGTAACCTCTATATATATTGTATAATACTATATATATATATAATTTTTCAATTTTATATAACATTCAGTTAATTAGGATTGTTAATATATATATATAGTAGTTTATAAATGATAAAAAAAATAATAAAAATTATCAGTCATGTTAATCTTTTAATAAATTATTTCCTTGATGTTGATCCAAACATGGATCGCAGCTTAAGATTTGGAAGGGAATTACCAAATCTCCTTAACTCAATATGAAAAATTTTATAGGGAATTAAATAAAAGCAAACATTAATAATATTTTATTGAGATAATTCCAAAAATCTCTTTAGAAAATGAATTAAAAAAATTCTGAGACAGAGGAAATTAGTGGTAGTAATGGCAACATTGAATTAAGAAAGAAGACTCTTTCTTTCATTATTAACAAAAGAAGAACATATGGAATAAACTTGTTTTTATATATTTTGAATGGTTAGCACCATTATTCTTAAATTTTTGTTATACATCCATATAAAAATAATCTTAAGTTATGTGTAATTTATTTTAAATAAATGCAAATTATTTAATAGGATGTTATGGAATCTATCCCTTGATTTTCTATACAAATATTAGTCTTGATTTGTATGATTTTGATTTACATAGTTTTTTTGCAGAACCAATCTACTGTGTAAATCAAGAGTTAGGTGTATTTAATACAATGGTAACATCAGTTCTCATATTTTTATTGCATGTTGATGAGAATAAATCTTTATTAAAATCTTTTCTATAATAAAAAAATTACAGTTATTATTTCAAACATCACTTTATAAACAATAGGATTCTTTTCTCTAAATAAAAAGTAGCAATTTAAAACATTTCAAAATATAGCAAAACTTAAATCATCATCATTCTAATCAATTTGAAAAAACAAACAAAAATTAAATATATTTGATTATTAAATATGCATTAAAAATAAAATGATAAATTCTGCTTTTACATCATAAAAATATTTTTCATTTTAAATTTCTGGACTTGTTGACTTTACTGTATTTTAAATTCCTTTTTCCTTTGAAAATATGCTTAAAATTAGTATAGCTTTAGATCATTCCGAATTCTTAGTTATTAATCAATCTTTCTTTTAAGCAATTTAGGTAGTTTCATGTATTTAAAGTTTCATTTATTATTAGAGCTCAATAAATTTCAAATTAAAAACAAAAATTATTATATTCACAAAATGGGATCTCACTAACATATTGGCCATATCAATATAACAATTTGAACTATAGTATTACATTTGGACAGTATAATGACTTCAATTTTAATTATTATTATTATGAGTTATTTTTTTAATCAGGTTATAAATCATAAATTGCATAATTAAAAAATTATATTGCTATTATTATTTTACAATCTTAGAGATATTAAAAAATATTTATTTTTATTCTATACATTTTTCAGAATTTAAAAGTGAATAATTTTATTTAAATAGTAGTTACTTGATTCTTTCCATTAGTGAATTCAGATAAAAGATAATTCACAAAAAATAAAGAAAATGCACTGAAATGAACAAATGCATTGATTTTTAATATTAAATGAGTTCAGTAATTTCCTGAAATTAATGAAAATAAAAGTAATGACTAACAAAAGTATATAAAATATATCTTAAAATAATATAATCACACCTATATTGGGATTAAATCAAAAAAATTATTGTGTTAACTGTAAAGAATGATCAATAAGCCAATCTTGTGGATTTTCCAAATCAAGTTTTCATATTATTCTTTTCAATTAGCATGCAACAGCATTTGTTGCAAATTTACATATTAATGATTTTCAACAGTAACCACTTATATAATAAACAGAAAATAAATCTTCAGTGTTTTCTTTATATACCAAATAGAAATGTTTTTAACAATCCATATTTTTAAGATTTTTCTCTCCAATCTAAGTTAATGCAATAAAAAATTCAGTTATATAATTATTAGCCAACATAAAATAAGAATATTTACTGTTTTAACAATTTATTAATTTTTGAAAATGAAATGCACCTTGCTTTCAGATAATCAGTTTTATGCACAAATTTGATAATTTTTATAAAATGAGGTAAAAATATTATTATTTACAATAAATTAATATTAATTCAAGAATCATTTTATTAATAGAAATATTCTGATTTTATTCTAATTAACAAGGTTCAACAACATAATTTGTTTTAAAATAAAATAGTTTTACTAATTTTTAGTAATTATAAAAAACTTTTTAAAATTTTGTTTCATTTGCAAATTTTAAATAATTTCATAAGCATCAATCATTTCTTATAACTATGCAAATTATAATGTTTATATTAATTTCATCTATTTAAATAAGTTTATAAAGTATGGTGGAAACAAACTTACAAATACAGAATAGTTTATTACTCCAACAAATTAATATTTTTTTTAAATTAGCATAATTTTTATTTTATGCAGAAATATAATTATCTATTATGTTCATCACTAAATTTTTTTATAGAATTAATTATACTTTTATTATAATGATCTTGATCCCCCCTTTATTTTGAATTCCAAAATATCCAGTTAAAGTAAAAATTTGTATTCTATTTTGCCAAAGATAACTTCTAGATATTGAATACTTCAAAAATTTTTGTTTTATTAAGAAAATGAAAAAGGAATATTTTATTAAAAATTGATTCAATAGAATATTTTATTAGATATTGGATAAGGGGAAATTTCTTGAAATAACGAACACGAACAGGCCTTTTTCCAAAACAACCTGCTTTTATTTGCCTAAAATATTTGTACAGAATTTCCAAAAACGTATATTACATCAAAATTCATTATTTCCATATTTATCTTATTTAATAAAATTGCTTTTAATAACTTTTCTTTTATATTTTAAAATCTTTATTTTTTATTTTATTGCACTTTTCATTGATACAAAATCGAAAGGGGTAATACATAAATATTTCATTTGTTATTTTTACCTTAATGGGCAAAGCTTTATTGAATATTCTCAAAACTTACAAAATTTCTATATACAAATTCTAATCCTAAATATATGAAACTTTATTGAATAAATCCTCACTATTGATATATATACATTTACAAGAATAACATTCAACATCATAAATAGTTGAGAGTAATACCAGTAAGTCAGTTGTTGGGAAAAACTAATTACTTCACCCACTGCAACAAAACTATCCTGGTTTTCTCTCACCACAGATGCCCACCTTATTCCGCGTAGCGGTTCCTTGTGTGCTTCAAACATTTTTACGTTGTTCATGTTACTCTGCCAATATTTCACATATCCTGAGTGATCACCTGTAACCATCCACACATCACTATGGCTCCAAACCATGCATCGAACAGGTGAGTCATGAGCCTGCAGATATAAAAATATATTATATATATAAATACATTTTTTTATGTTGAATTATTAATTAAATTATAAAATGAAATAAAATCTATATAAATCTTAGTTCTGAGAGTTTTAGTTATTATTTGATTGATTAAATCTATCACACTATTTTGCATTGTTTTTAGCAATTAATTCAAGCAGTAATAATTTAGATTAATAATTAAATTAATTTCAATTCAAGTTGCTTTGTTTGTAAATTAATAAACTAGTAAAATAAACTTTGCTAAAATTGCATATAAAAGTCCAATATGACAATGCAATACAAGTAGTAAACTTTAAATAATTTATTATTTAAGGAATGTTCTTGATCCTAGAACATTTTGATATAAGCTGAAGAGGATCTGTTCTAGGATCAAAAACATTCCTTAAATAATAAATTATTTAAAGTTTATTGTTTGTAGTACTTTGTCATATTGGACATTTATAAATTAATAATTACATAAGAATTTCAGCTATTATCTGAAATAACTTGTTCCAGTCTGGAATTGAATCAAAGACCTTTAGGATAATGACCTAACATTATGTCACTAACTATTTGAAGTTCTGCAAACTTTTCATTTCAGATAATTTATATAGAGAACATAATTTGATAATTACAACAGAGTGAGCCAACAAATTATTTTAGCCTAAATTAATTTAATCATTAATTAGTTAATATTAATAACTAATTAATGATTAATAATCACACTTTCACAATAAAGTGTTTGACTGCTAACAAGTTTAGTTATTAATATTTGTTTATTTGAATAGTCTTAGTACTAATATACCATTAATTAGTTTACTCTATTTTTTTCAAGTATTAAAAAGCTAGAATTTGATTATTTGCTTAATCTCTAACAGATTATTTACTTATTTTCTAGTATTTTCTTTTTTATATAATGTCATCTTATTTAAAAATATTTCTAGAAGTTCAAAACTGCTTATCACCAGTTTAAATATAGTTCTAACTCAGTAAGCACTACTAGCAGTTTAGGAAACACGTTTTATTGAAGTTAGTAAAAACGTTTTCGATATTTCTAAATATCATCTTATTCTTTTCAATATCTTATATGTAATACACAATGCTCTAAATACAACTGAAGAGAACACTGAGATTTCTTTGATAAAATTATCTAAATGTTAAGGACTAATAATATACACTCAGCTCTCGATTTACATGGTAGATACGTTTCCTGGAAAAATTGTGCAAATCGAAACCGTGTAAAATGAGACACAGAATTCATACAAAATAGAAGGATATATTAAACTGTAAACCATGTAAATCGATCTAAAGAAGATAATGAAAAGATTCAATTAAACTGTAAACCATGTAAATCGATCTAAAGAAGATAATGAAAAGTCGAGGATATGTTAACCGTGTAAATCGATCTAAAGATATGAAAAGTTGAGGATATGTTCTTTTGCATAAAATGAGATAAGGATTAAAGGAAAAAAAGGGGATTGGTTCATTAATCTGTGTAAAATGAGATAAGAATTAAAGGAAAAAAAGGGGATTGGTTCATTAATTTTTAGAGACGCAATTTAATGTTTATACTTTTTTTTATTTTTGAAAATGAAAACAATATAACTAATTAATATAACTATTAATTAACATCAAATATGGTACAAAAAAAATTAACAATATTCGATACAAATAAAAACAATAAAAGTATTCAAACATAATTAGGCGAGCTGCAAAGCATGAGTTACTAGTTATTTAATTAGTAAACCAAAAATATTATTACCTTCTGGGGGTGGTGTAGGAGGCCAGAACTGTCGAATATTTCCTGTTGGTGATCGAAAAGGTGAACTAGGTGGTGCAGGCAATGATCCTGCATACATCCCACCAAGAAAGGGACATGTAGAAGCTTTTAAAAAATATATATAATTAGTATAATTATGTTCTATAAAATTTATTTTATATTTATTTTTATTTTTTTTATTAAATTAATATTTATAATATATACTATATAAAATTTATATATGTATATTTAAATAAATTACTGTAAATTGACTGTTATAATGGATTAATGAATGCTAAGTATATATAGCTTGTTTTCTATTATATTATTTATAGCATAATCAGCTTTCAAAATAAGCATTTGTCTGGAATAATGGATTTTTGCCTTCTGACAAACAGCAAATAATACTTTTCTTATAATATAATAACATATAAAAATTCTTAAATTTAAACAATATTATATTTATAAAATAATAATAATTGAATATTGCTATAGCATAAACTTTAAATTTACATAATCTATCATACAAAAAAAGACATATTTTATGTATAATATATGGAATAATTCATAAATATTATATAAAGTTTTAAATATCTATGGAAATAAAATTTACTAATCTAAAATAAAGTTTCAAATGCCTAATTAAAGTTTAACATGTTTTAATAAAAATGAAGATAATATATTAAAATATAACAAATACATCTTTAAATTACATTAATTTAAAAATTTTATTATAAAATTATAGTAAATTTAAAACTATTCATACTTAAATTCTTTACTGAGATATTTGTGGAAATGTTGAAAAACTAACCATTCTATCAATTTCTGTTTAGTTTTATTTTATTGAATAAACACTGTACATAAACTACAAATTTCAAAATAATATAAATTATTATTGTTATTACTTCAACTTAGAAAAAATAAATTGTTGCAAAAAAAAAATGTAGACATTATTTTAATTAAAATCTGAAATTATTTTATAAATTTTTGATTAAAAAAAGATATCTAAGTTTTAAAAATCTTTGTACTTTCTGAAAATGGAAAGTGTATTTAAATTTTTACTTTTGTATAAAAAGTTTCATTGAATAAAACTCATATTAATAAAAATAAGTTTATAGATTTTTGAAAAGAAAATCTTAACTTTTCTGTGACTCATCATCTTGAATGGTCACTATTTCCTTGGACTAAAATGATTTACTACCATAATAAATGAAAATATGTATATGCAGCATTTAAGTTACTAAAATACATATAAAAATTTTTTATTAAATCTGTTTATTATATAGGATTTATCATCTACAAAATGAAAATTTAATTTTTAATGTACTGTATTTTTATGAAGACTAAAAAAGTAATGTATTATAATAAATTTTTAATAGTATGATAACATTTTAATGAAACTCAAAAAATATTTAAAACACGAAGAAATCTTTTAATTTACTTTAGAGTATATCTTAAACTTTATTTTTAAGATTTTATTTAATCAAATAAGAAAAACTGTTCTAAGAAAATTAATCTGAAAAATATATATCATAAATATCAAAATCAGTGATATTGGAATTTAAATTTTTATTTTGTAAGTAGGTATTCATAATTAAGTATGCAAAAGTGCAAAGCTTTATCATTTGTATCAACTTTTCCTGTGGAATAAAATATACATATTTATATTTGTTACTTTTTTATATAGATCAATATGTGCAATGAATTTATTAATATATCATTAACTATTACAATCATGTTTTATCAACCACAAAATTTATAAATTAATTTTGTTCTCAATTACTGCATTTATCCTAAACACTTAAAATATTACTAATTGAAGCACTCTATGCAGTTGGTTATACAAAAATATTTTATTTGAAGTACTTTCAGTTAGTTTTATCAAACTAACTAAAAGTACTTATAAATTATTTAATTCAAGTTAGTTTTTGGCAATAATTGTTCATTTTCACAAATAATATTTGTTTATTAAAATGTAATCTATATAGAATAGTTATGAATTTTTGTGAATGAAATTTTATTATAATTCCAAATCTTGTAATAGAAAAATATAATATTTAAAGTATCATAAATCTTAGATATTTAAAAATATACAACAACAAAAAAAAACTTGAAATAAATTAATAATCTATATATAACTGTATATTTCTTATTTATATAAAATTATATATATAATTAAATTATTTCTCAAATATATGCAAATGGCAGTTTAGTTATGAGAAAATTATTACTATAATACTCAATTTTATTACTGATATTAAATTATGAACAATAGTATTCAATACTTATCAAAATCTTAAAAAATAGTGAAATGTAAGTGCAAATTCATATATCTATTATTTAATTACTATTTACAGTATTTTTTTAAATTGATTTTTATTATTTACAAATATATATTTTTAACAGATGTGCAATTTATTATTGTAATATCATCTTATAAATTACACAAAGCATTTTCATTTAAACCATAAGCTGCTTTTTTCAAACTAATTAATAGTTTAACATCAAAATGTTATATATCTAACATGATGTAATCACAAAAAACTGATTATTTACAAATGATATTTTGCAATACAAATAAAATATTTTTAAGAATATTAATAAAGAATCAATTATACATAATTACAATCATAATTCAAATACAATTTAGAAATGAAACATAAAAAATAATAAATCTAATCTTGAAAATTAAAAACAGTATTTACAATTTACAAACAATATTTTACAGAAAGAAATTTAAGATTAGTATTTGGAAATACAGTAGCATAAATTATAAAACTGAATTTAGAACAATTTTATAAGATAAAAATTAAATAATTAAGAATAAATTAAAAATTACATTACTTAAATTAATGTAAAATTTTAAAAGAAAAATTTTATAAAACTTTATTATTAGTTTGGCATATGTTTCTTCATTTATGTTGTGTGCGTTATATAACAAAAATATAAATTTTTAAAAATATTTAGCTTTTAATAATATTAATATGCTATCATTGATATGATATTTCTTTTCAATTGATTTTAATAGAAAAAATAATTACAATATATTTTGCAATTAGCACAATCTTCACCATGAGAAACATATTGCAAAATAAAAAAGTCAAATATAATAATTTTAAACTTTGATTTATGCTATTAAATGAAATAATTTTTTACTATAAATTTAATTAATTACTAATTTAAGTTTTATTCTTAAATTAATATTATAGATTATATTTATCCTCAAACACAAAAAAATGTTAAGCTTCATAAAATATATTTAACTGAAAAATTTTTGTAATTTCTTTTAGAATTTTATTTTATATTAATACAAATATTATATTGAAAAATAAATTCGAGTAAAAATATGTAACAATATTAGAAATTTTAAAAAAATTTAACAGAAATCATCAATTAATATGATTATTTAAATATTAAAAAAATCAAATTGGCTCTAGGGTATCCATTTCAAAACAATAAAAGCAAATATACTTTTGCTTGTCTTATCAAGTATTTTCAATATAAAATATATTGAGCTAAATTTTTTCATATATTAATGATAATTTATAAAATGCTTAAAGAAATTTTTCAAATAAAAAATATCAAATATTCTAACTTAGTTATTAGTTATTTAAAATTAATTTTATATAGTAACTAAAACTATAATAAAATTATACATTAAAAATTAACAATTTAATATTAAATTATTGAAAAAAAAATTTTTTTTAATGTATTTTTAATTCCATCTATATTTATGACAAATATGAATTATATGAAAAACAGATCTTAAGATTATATTGACATTTTTCCCCAAACATGTTAAATTTGATTAACAAATGTTTTAATTTGTTAAACTTTCTTACTATATGCCATGTTACTAGTTTTCTTACTATATCATAAGAAAAGGGTATAATAATAGTTTATGATGATTATTAACAAACAAAACTTAGTTTAATCCTATTAGTATATTTAAATATTAAATTTAAATCACTCATTTATTCTTGTGAATTAGCCAAATTTCATTGAATGTTGCATTTAAAACAATTTTTTTTATATGCTCATATTATGATTAGAGCATTAATGAAATTTTACCATTAAATGGATTTTTTTTTAAATCCATAAATATTTCAATCTGTAGAATCTGTATTCTCTGACCATTGCATTTTTTAAAATTATAATCATTTTTATTTTTTAAAACTGAAAATCCTTTATTTTTTAATCTTTAAAACAGAATATATTCAATAAACTTTATACATATTTAGTCTTCCTTTTTTACTTTCTATAATAAACACAAATTACATCAAATAAATTAATATACAGGCAATTCCCAAGTTATGTAGGTGGATTGTTCTGCAAAACCTTACATAAATCAAACCTATGTATATCAGAACATACATTAGACAGTATTAGTATTACCATGATGTAACACTATAAAAATAATTATATTAAAGAATAAGCATATTAGTTGCATGGTGAAGCAGTAGCTTACCATCTTTAAGGATCTGGATTCAATTCAGAATTCCACATCTCCTGTTTTCTGGAGGTGTCTGAGTTTGGACCTGGCTTGTTATCTAAAAATAATCTTATATAAGTACAAATCTAAGCATGATGGATGTATATAAGTTGGGGATTGCCTGTATAAATTCATTATTATTAGAAAGTTAAGCATAGACAAAATATATTTCAATGATAAACTTTTATTTATTAGTCAATGACATTTTGTAAGTACCAGTAGTCCTGGTTATCCAAAATAATGTGCATTGAAGGTACTTTGGATAATCAGAAACTTGGTTAAGATTTGGTGGATTATTAAATAAACTGGATTTGAACACATTAATGTGATGATGTAGGCCCTAATTGCTATTTTCATGTTAGATCTGCTTTTTGAATATAATGACTTTTATTATATAATTTAAAAATGAATCATCATTCACTTCATGTTGATTTGTTTTATTTTCGTAATAAAAACAGCTGTATGTAATAAAATTAAATATTTTATTACATAATTTAAAGCATTTTAAATTTTATTTTTAATTGTTTTATTAGAAAAATTAAAAAATTCACTATGAGATGAATTGTCATTCATCTCAGATAATATGGAATCTTGATTAAACAAGATTTGGTTAAGTAAGAGAAAACACAGCTCAATGGCAGGAAATGTTAAATCTCAAAAAAAAAAAAAAAGAAATTACACTGAAAATACTGTAAAAGCATTTTTGGCTTTATTAGCTCACCCATTTGATTAAGTAAGACTATACTATAAATATATTAAATTTGATTGAAGTAATAATCTGGCAGATTATAAATTAAGATAATTCTTAAACACATCAAATTAAAATGTTTGGGTAAAATATCATTCATTGAAACCAATCTTGTCTAAAGAGACAGATAAAACAATTGGCAATTGAGTTTAAGAATATATATTTATAATTTTAAGAAAATTTTACTGATTTTATTATGTTTCTTAAATAATAATATATAATTTAGCTGAAAGTTCTAAATTGATTTTATTATAAACTTATTAGTCTTATTAGTCAAAATAGTCTCATCAAAATTTAGAAAACATTTTTTTTTTTTATATTCAGAAATATTCAAATGTGAATTCTATTATTATTATTATTATTATTATTATACTTACAAAAATATGATTTAGTATCTAAAAATTTAATGAATTTATCATCATCATCAATCTCAAATCAAACATTTCAGAAAAACAAAATAATATAAATAATTCATATTGTTTATTACTTAATTTTTATATATATGTTTTCATTATATAGGTGTTCCTTTTGTTACAATATAATATGTTCATAAATCAAAAATTTGTAATTTTGAAAATTATACTAACACTGAATCTAGAGTTACCAAATTTACAATATATACCATATTGTGCAATGTATATTATAAACTGAACCAATTAGTAATCTTATAATTTAGCTTTCTAAAATAAATATTTGATTGTAAAATGAAGATTTTTGGGAAATATTTTTCCATTCTGAAACATAATACTAATATATTTAATAAATATATATAGTTTTGTGATATATCTGTTGAAAGATTATTTTACTATCTAGATTTTTAAATTTGAAAAATTTAAAAATTTTGCAAAACATTATTGAAAATAACATGGTATGTTACTATGTATAAAAGTTCTTGTGATTCTAATGTTTGTAAATAAATGAACACTTATATAGTGAAATAATTAAATATAATAACAACATTAATTATTTAACACAGTTATTACAATTTATTCAATTGATCAAATTAATTAACACAGGAATATTTTTTATCATTTTATTTTTAACTAAAGTAATAAACATTCAATATCTATTGTAACATAATTATATATATATAAAATATTTACTATTTTAATTATCTTATAAACAAATTCATTTTTAATTTAATTTTAATATCGTAAAGAATAGAATTTTCTTTAAAAATAATAATCTTAGTTTGTATATATTTAAACAATTCATTATTGATTTTATATTTTCAAAAGAATTTTAAAAGACGTTTCTAAAATGATTACCCAGATTCTAATTAAAAATATTGCAATAATGTTTTTATATAAAATGCATAACAGCAGCATATCTTATTTAGTTTGCACTTAAATATATAAACAATTCTAGAAAGAACTAATTGCTTATTTTCTGAACATATACACTATATATTCCAAACATCCTCATTATATTTTCAGATATAGATGCAAAATGTATGTCATCAAAGTTATCTTCAATTAAATTACACCCTTATGAATATCATAAAAGTTTATTGAATAGTTTAATAATTATTAGGTAAAATCTCATAAGATTGAATACCTGCCATTTTTAAATGAAAAACTATAAAGTTAATTAAATTTATTTCAAAGTTGACTTTAATCATTTTAATATCCTGCCAAATTTCATAAAAAAATCAATCAAATACCATAGTTCAAAGTTATTAGAGAGGAATATCTGAGGTTTGAATGTCTATCATTTTTAAATGGTTGAAAATAAATGATTAATTGATGTGTCATCAGTCTTTTTCAGTAGTTTGATCTTCCTGCTAAATAAATTAAGAAAGTATTTTGGAAATTGAATGTTCTTTGTTTTTAAATGGTTGAAGCAACAGAATTAAAAGATCTAGCATCAGAGTTTCTTTTGATGATAGAAATTCTTCCTGTATTTTCATAAAAAAATCTAGCAAATAGTTCAAAAATTATTAATAGGAAGTACACAGATCATAGTGATCTTAAACTCACTTTCCTTTGATAAGAAGAATAACAATCAATATATTATAATAGCAATTATATTTTATATGAAAAGACGTTTCTCATGCTAAAGAATACATCACTAGCCAATCACTAAGTACTTTACTATTTGAATCCTAGCAGTTCTAGTTTAGGAAGATGTTAAATTTTCTCTCATAATGTTTTCATCAAAAAATTCCAAATAAAATTTTTAACAACTTTTGGAGAACTATTACTTTTCAAATTTTATTTTATTTTTGAAATAAAATAAAAAAAAAAAAAAGAAATAAAAAAATAATAAACATTTATTTTTTTTCCTCAATATAAAAATATACATATAATCTAAATATAAATAAAAATATTGTAAATTAAAAAACAATAAATTTTTATACATGAAGTGATTATTTAATGAAAATATATATTTTGGAGCAAATTTCTGTATTCTATGAGAAAACAATGAATCTATAGAACTTACTCACTTCAGCAATAAATAAGATATCCTACTACTATTTCTTTTTTATGGATTTTCTTTAGTTTTAAATCACTCAAAGATCTCTATATTATAAGCCTGTTTTTTAAGTGAAAGTAAAGTTTAATTTTTATTATCCCTAAAGCAATGGCATTGTACAAATCAATACAAAGTAAGGAAAAGAGGATAACAACATACATTTTGCAGTTAAAAAAAAATAAATAAATAAATAAATAAAGATTTTATATGTCTTAATTGAAATTGACTTTGACATTATGAAATGTCAGTCTCAAAAGATATATGACAAGAAAGGCTGAATATTATCAATGATCCATAACTTTTAGTTCTTATGTTGAAAGGATTTTAAAAAAATAAGTTACCAATCTTCACTCCTTGTGTTATAGAAAATGTGCATCTTTAAATATTGTATTCATATTCATATCAAAATAATCTTGATGATAACCGTTATTTTATTGATAATTAAATAAAACTCAGCAGACACAGCCAAGTATATTTAGTAGCAGAAAAAAAATACTGCGAGTTTAAAGAACGATACTCCAATTGCTATGTTCAAATCATTATTGATTATAAATAGAAGTATCATTAAAAACATTAATAGTTCAGCGATAAATCCATTGTGAATAGATCTTTAAAATAATTCTTTTAAAAATTTATATTTGTATAGTTTCATTCAGTTATAATAATAACTTTAAATTGGATCAAAGGAAACGAATAATGGAAAGCAATACAATATGTCACTCCGGATTCAGAGAAACAAAATCGTCTGCTGTTGTTATACTGAGCATGCGTATAAAAAATAAAAATACAAATCGTATATTTTTAAGAATTAATTTTTAGTTTAATTTTTTATGTTTATGAAAAATAAAAATACAACAAATAAACAAAAAATTAATAGTTTAATTTTAAAATTATCGAAGTTATGACTTAGAAACATTAATAATGACATCATCGCTATCAGTCAACATAAAAAGTTTCTAATTTAGTTTTCGAAATAATGCTTTGAATGTTTTAATAGAATTTTCCGTAGAGATGCAATATATACTATTTTAAATTTAAAATTTTAACATTTCTCCTTAGAAAAAGAAATGAATTTAAATGCAAAGCAGTACATAATTTATAACTGTGTGATTGACGTAAATCTTCGAACCGAAACACACGACACATTTAATAATAGCGCCAAGGACCATCAAACTACGCTATTTTTAGACTTAGCGTGTATTAATTAGTTTAATATTGAATTACTCGAGTATACGTGGTTTAAGATATTAAGAAAAATTCCTTTCGAAATTTTGAATCCCGTAAATCCACGTGACAGGTGACGTCATCCACTGGAGCAGTTTCTACAAAATCCGATACGGAGATGAGAATTCGTAATTTTTTCATTAATTTTTTTTAAATTATTATTTACATTTCTTTTAAAGTAAAAAAATTAAAACAAAATATTCGATAAATTTAATTTTTCGGTAGCATAAATGAACTGCATTGTTTTTCTTTAATTTTCTTCCAGGGTAATAAAGGGACAAAAAAATAAAAATATATATAAAAAATAGTGCGCAAAGTAATTCCTGCGGAAAAGGAAGATAAGCGAACTTGTTCAAATATCTACTATATTCACTTTTAAAAATTCAAGATGTAGGAATGTGTTTTTACAAGATTTTCCTTTTAGTTTCCGAATTCCATCAGTTTATTAAGCACAGTAAACACAAATAGAAGTAAAAGTTCGAAAGAGGATTGAACAAACCAAAGTTTCGCATGTTTTTCCTAGACAAATCGCGAAATTTGCTTTCGTTAAAATAGTGTTTTACAATTATCAAAAAAACCTATGAAACGAGAAAATTTTGAAGACGGTAGAAAGGAAAAAAATTAGTAATTTGACTGTCATTGCCTAAATTTTCATTCTTAAAAGGATTTTTTGATGTAAACTGAAAAGTTCGAAAAATTCGAAAACGAAACGGAATCGTGAACCTTTCGATTTCGAATGAACAAAATCTAAAAATCCGAAACGAAATCGAAGGTTCGAAACAAAACGGAATCGAATCTTTCGATTTCGAATGAACAAAATCTAAAAATCCGAAACGAAATCGAAGGTTCGAAACAAAACGAAATCGAATCTTTCGATTTCAAATGAACAAAATCTAAAAATCCGAAACGAAATCGAAGGTTCGAAACGAAACGGAATCGAATCTTTCGATTTCGAATGAACAAAATCGAAAAATCCGAAACGAAATCGAAGGTTCGATTTCGATTTCGTTTTCGGGTTTTTTGAATCTTTCAATTTAGCGCTTTGCATCAAAAATACGTTTAAGAATGAAAATTTAGACAATGCCAGACAAAATATTATTTTTTTTTCCTATCATTTTCAAAATTTTCTCGTTTTATAGGTTTTTTTAGGGTTTCTAACCTTCTAAATCAGCGCTTTACATCAATTTCGCATCAGCGCAGTGTTCGAACTTTTCTCTAGAATCGAATCTTACCCCGAAAACTTAAACTTCGTGTGCAAAATTATAATTCTAGCGAAGATTTTCTAAGCAAAATGCACATTCCAAAATGGTCGTTACCGTAGCAAAATGGCATTCGGTAGGAAGAAAACGTGGTAGAAAAGTAATCATAATGAGGAAAATTAGAGAACCACTTTAGAGAGAACTGCACAAAAGAGTTGCTCAATTATTAAGACGTCACGATTTCTACAAAATTTTTATTAATCGTATTCGTGGTCTAACTCGGAACAGAACTTTTTTCTTTAAAAAAAAAAGACTCCATAGAATGCAGAAAGAAAGAAAAAATGATTATCAAAAGGTGATAAATCCGCAGTTTTTACTTTGACAAGCTTCAAAAGTGAAGTTGATCAAAGAATAAACGTCAGTTTTAAAATGATCGATAGCGCCCGCACTTATATATTATAGAAGAGCGATGATCTAAAGATTTTTAACGAAATAATTGAAATTTTTATCGGGATTAATCACGGTAAAATTAAAACGTTTCTTAAAAAATAAAAAATATTCTTGCGATCCATTCGAAAAACTTTCTGATTTTCTTCGTTATACCTATCATACTCGATTAATTTAAACTCGAAAAAAATATGTAGAACATTTTTTTTTTACTTATTTTCTTCGTTAGAAGTTAAAACATTTTTTTCGTCGGAAAAAATTTTTTGAAACTTAAAGACCAATCGATATAAAAGTTTGAGTACGATTTACCAAATTATATTACGTCAACAACGTGTAACGAAAGGCGGATTTTTTGGTGCCAGAACTTCGCGAAAGGGGGGAAAAGAAAACGAAGAAGAAAAAGGAAATAAAAATGCGAAAACCTTCGATGTAGATTCATCATCAATCCATAAAGTGTAATTCCGTTTGTGTGGGATTTTAAAATCGAAGTGATCAATTTTAAACAGTAAAAATATACAATCAAAAGTTAGTCATGGTTGACAGATGGCATAAAATGAACTTTACTTCTACCAAGATGTCTAGTAGTAAGTCAAATGGGGCCAAGAACAGTTCAGACAGGTTTGAACGTTGAGAGAAACCGGTTTATCCCCAGGCTCCAGGTTAGCAAGGTGACCTTGGGATGACTGCTTCCCTTAAGGTGACACAGTCTTGCCTATGGGTTAGGGATGAGAGAGAAGAACATACAACACTGCAATCACTAAAGGCCAGCGGCCTCGAATGGATTCTTGCCAACTTCTCCGGGCGAAATATTTTATTTTCTTGGTAAACTTAGTTATGTACCATCCACCCAACATTAATTGACTCCCTAATATTGTTCGGAGGCAGTTGCGTAAAGAGTATAGTTGCAGTACTTCTAGAGAAAGGCCAAAAAAAAGCTGTAAAATACGTAATTAATTAATCCAAAATGGTTCCTTCTCAGTAATTTTCTTAATTATTTCTACAATTCTCTAATTTAAGAAGAAAGCAAAAAAAAAAAAAATTCATATCACTGCAAACTGGCCACTTAAAATCTTAGCATTTTGTTTCCTAAAACGATCGTTTATTGGGAGTGAAATGACTTTTTATAAAGTTGGAGTTTCTCTTCTTTTTATGAATTTTATTCGTCGTTTTAACCCGCGGCAACAATTGCACCGCCGAGTGCAATGATTCTAAGTATTTATTGTACACGAAAACGTTTCGCTGGGACGTAAGTACGGCCCACGAGTGCTTTAAAAATCCAGTTCAGACTCAGAAAAAAAAAAAGTCGTGGCCTAAAACACTTCTTGAGGAAAGAGTAAACGGAAACAGAAAAAAAAATAAATTATGACAGGGTAGCGTAACGTGTAGAACCATGCTTATAAGTCAAGTAAAGGATTGCTGCTCATAATGAGCAATTTTGGAAAGAATTAATTGCTCACTTTCTAAACGTGTCAGCCATTTTGGAGTGATTAAAGATATGCGATTAAAACTGCTATCTATCTGGAGAAGGATTTGAAATGGGACCATTTTGATAGTCTAATCTTGCATCCATGTCACCTGCATTAAGTGAAACCTGAAAAGTTTGAACGTTCGCGATTTTCTAAGTGGATGAAGCTGTACGGTTAAAAGATGTGTCATCATCTTTAATGTCTGAACATGTCTACGAAATTTCGTGAAAAACTACTGATTATTTCGAAAGTTATTAACGTGAACATCCAGAAAAAATCGTGATCATCTTCTAATCCTCACTTTCCTTGCAAAAATATGCGTTCTAAAAATCTTGGCACTTTAGAGAAACAAATAAATGAACATTTGTGCAATAAAATTGTTTTGTTTTTGCAAACTGCCTAGTTTTTTTTCTGCAATGAATCGTTCTATTTAACATGCGAGCCATTATACTCGCGTTGACCATAACTCAAAAATTGATTATGGTTCTCTGCAGCTCTCCATAACAACAACAGATTTCGTATCTCGAGATGCAACACAGTAATTATTATAATAATAATAATAATAATACCAACAAAAAAAAAGATGAATGAAATCGCGTAATTACGCACGATAATAATCCATTTAATGCGCTTATAATTTTTTTAAAACAGATTATTCTTACTCTACGTACGGAAAGGTAGAAAAAAACAAGCCATATTTTTTTATTTTTATTTTTAACTTCAATATTTAAAAATTCGATAGTAGTAATGAGTGCAATTTGCCACTGCTCCCTTTTAAATATATATATATATATACACACACAAACACACACAGACGTATTTTTTATAACAAGTTTTTCCTTTCGATCAGACAGAATTTAAGGCGTGCTACACGCTGACAGCTTGTAACTCCTCTTATTGTAGACCCATCTGACGAAGAGAGTCTTTACCGATTGCCCTATGGGGTCATTGCTCTTGCGCGAGAGTCCAACCACTTCATCTAATGCTATGCGCTGGATGCTTTCTATCGATGTAGTCGGTCGCATTTTACGAGTGTTGTTGGATAAATCACTGCCAAAAAGTTGTTCGGTGTTTACCTTACTATCGACACCAACTTAAAGGGGGGATGGAAGACGGTTCCCCTAACTTATACCAATAAAAAAATAATAATATAGACGTGTATATGCGCGTAGCTATCTAACTATTCATGCCAGTATTAACGGAGTAAAATGGGATTGTATTCCAGATTAACACCTGCAATTAGAGGATTGCTAAGCTCTAAAATCGTTTATCAATATGGTCGATGGGTATTAATTATAAACAGAGGAAGGACTGTAGACAGTTTCGGTTGTAAAAGTACTGAGAGAATCATCCTGGGATGAGATCTGCGTTGCAGGTAGTGTGACAATCATCATCCTGGGATGTGTAACAGTAAAACAACGAGTCGAAGACAAGACTACTTAAGCCACGATCGATCTCCATGTCCTTAACCCTACACTTTCGGGGAAGCTGTCGGGTAAAAAGCGGTCGATAAAAACTAGATGCTTTCTTTTTCGTCACTAGTTTTGTTTAAAACACATACCAGGCAAATGCAACGTTGCACGCTTGCAACTTCGAATTTTTTTGTTTCCTCCCTTTTCTCCCCTCCCTTTTTTTCGTCTCTGTTACCTTCGACCGACACGAGAAGTTGGAAAAAATAAAAAATAAAAACCGATGTTTCGTGTTTCGTATCTTTATTGACATAGCTTACTGTTAGCAACAGCAATGGAGTTCTTTAGAGTCCATGTCGCCTTTCGTGTCAATATAAAGTAAGACACGAGTACAAGCTTACTGTAGCTTCGAATTTTTCGGTTTTATCGGATTCTGTACGCTAAAAACACTCCTTTCTTCGGATATTTTATCACTGGCAACTACGGTATTTTCGAAAGTTAGAGTGGAGTATATAAATGCATACGTCTGCACCTCTCCATTATTGGTGTGAGGCGATCATTAATGGTCGCATATCGCCGTTGGATGGTTAAGAAAACATTCGCCGCGTAAAAAAACATTATTACGAATGTCAAAAATGGCTTTCTTTTATCGAATTATCGCATTTCGTAGAGTTTAATTCGTTAAAATATCCGAAAATTAAACGAGGAATTAACCGGTTTCGTGTAAGATTTAATGGTCGAGAAGAGATAAATTAATATAAATTCATCCAAAAATTTAACGGATTAAAAGCGTTAAAATGGCTTCTGGCATAAAAAAAAATCTGAGAAACTCTGACATTTATTAATTTAGAACCACTTTAGATTGAAAACATATTCAACACGTTCAACACACACAAAAAAAACTCTGAGAGAGAGACAAGCAAAGTTCAGTAACATCAGAAAACCTATATATAGATCAGAATAAACTGAATTAATTACAAGAATCTTCATTAGAAACTCTCGGTTATTTATATAATTCTCGAGAAAAGTTATATTTGAAAATTTCCTAGTTATTATTTAACAGCTTTAGAAAATAATTAAGTTTGCAAAAATTACACAGAGATTTTAATTAAGTTTCAAAATTTATTAATACTTTTTTTAAATTAAAATAAAAAAAAATATGGCACACTGGATCATCTGGGAATTTTTCTATTATTTTCGAAACGGATTTTTAAAGATCTGTTACGTAAATTCGTGTTATTTTTTTATATGGCTGATTGAAGATACAGAAGAGCGTAATATGAAGCGCGTAATCTACAAGAGAAAAGAAGAAAAAACGAGTACAAGGTCTGGTTAAATTTATAATTATATACTGCATACAGTTTAGTTTCATTTAAATAGGTTTCTAGACGCAAAGATATGGAGTATGAAAGAAGATAACGATGCTAAATAGAATCGCGAAGATTCTAAATATAAGTTACAATGGCTTAAAGTCTAGACTTTTAAATTTAATGGAGTTAACGGGCGTAAAAATGGGGTTCGAAAGTTTCTAAAATCTAAAAATTTTAACTAAAACAAAACAGTTCCCAAGCGAATAATGGCGCCTTTAGGGGTTGTAAAATATCCACTCCTCCTTTTAATATCGGTTTTAAAACTTTCGACTAAGATGGGGTTACAAAAAAAAGGCTCATTGCTGGATACAAATCGCTTAAGGGACTGTTCAATCCTTTTCTTCTTTTATGGAAAGTGACAGTATTCCCTCTTAGGCCTTTTTTACGATGTCTTCTTTTCCAATGTAAGACGATTTAGTAGTTTACAATACTGCAAACGTACATCAAACCAAAAAGGCCCGAGTTACAGTGCATTAATAATGCATGAAGTGAAAATTTCATGCACGAAACACATTTCCCTTACGAATACATTACTCTTATTACTTTACATGAGACCTTATTTGTGTTTGATAGAGTAGCTTGTACTTCAAAGTTCAATGTAAGCAGTTATGATATCAGAGCGGGAATGTGAGAAATTCTTAACAAGACTACAATGGTAACAGTTTAATTCCAGATAAACGAAAAAATTCGCGTTGCAAAGTAAAAAAATCCGAAGGAAAAACTGAGTAAAGATGTTTTAAAAGCTTTGTATGCAGTAACTTAGAAACTCGTGAGAAGTTCGTAAGTACGCTCTTGTATTCTCTCTTTGCGTGTAATTTTTGCTTCCTCTAATGTTAATCTTAGAATGGCAGTTTGTAAAAAATGTTTAACAATGTTCTTCACGTACGAGTGGGTCGGTTGTAGATCGTACAATTATCACTCTTGATAGAATGTAGCATGCTATATACGTTTGTCATTCATATACTGATAAAGAATGAGAATCGCGTATCACTTTATCTGATAAACTGTATAAAATTACTCACGTAAAAACGTTAATGGTATACAGAAAAAGGTAAACAAGCGGTTATACTAATAAAGATCACTGAGAGAAAATGCAAACTTAAGCAGACTATACTAGAGTTATGATACTCTTCATTTACTTTGCTCATACTTACACAAAGCTATATACTATGTTTTAATGCATAAAAAAAGAGTTACTGATCACTTAACATATCCTAACAATAAGCAGAAACCAAGCAATAGAGTAGAACAGAGGAAGATGCCATTTCACATTCTATATGATCCTGTACTATACAATTTTGATTATCTTGAAAAATAAGCCTGCAAATTATCTAGAGAGATATTAAAATAAGTTAAAATACATTTCATTATCGCTATCTTTCAGTAAGATTAATATATATTCAGGTGACTATTACAGATATGATGCCTGAAGAACATTCAGTTGGCTCAAAACTCTAGCCCTTCAGTCATAAGAAGCATATTTTGATAGAGAGAGAAAAAAAGGGGTTAAAATATTATGTCTTCTACGTTTATTAATCCCCGTTAACACTTAATTAACTTCACGTTTGTTAAACAATGGCGATTCGTGTAATTCGTGTAGTACACGTGTAGGGAATGATGCATCAAGATAGATGCCAACCGATATCGAGTTACCAAAGGCTATTTCGTTATCAGACTAATATCGTTAAAAAAAAAACTTATGCAATATCCCATTTAAATTAGTACCATTTTAGCAGAGGTTAATGGTATAAAATTTGATCTCGGAATAGCCCTTTTAAATCCCAGTGGCGAACAGAATATAATTTATGAAGATAAGGGAAGAGAGAAAATGATACTCTGCCAGTTGCTAATGGCTCCTGAAAAGGTGATCTATGTACAGAATAATTTTTTCCTGTGGCATATATGTTTGTTTAGATTTGGGACAACCAGGAAAATTTATAACCGACACTTTTTTCTTACAATTAAAAAGGCAGCAAAACATTAAACAAGGAAATGTTTCCATGTTAGATGGTGTTACACATCCAATAAAAATAAGGGGAAACTAATGCTGGGAACTGTATTAACATTAATGTATGCCTGAACTGTTCAAGAATAATATTTAAGGCTATTCTGAACAAACCAGACAGTGATATTAAGTGGGTATCTCTTTAAAAGATTGGTATAAGAACCTCTCTCTCCAGCAGAGTGATACTAAAAAAGTAATCTCTTAAGCATATCTCTTAGATAAGTTTATTGATTTGGAAATCAGTATTGTGAATTTAAAAAATCCATTTGTAGTTTTATAAATCTACCCACTTTGATCTTGTAATAGTAAAAATCACATCAATTTTCTTTATATTTCGATCTATCTTTAATAATAAAATTATATGCTTGCCGCAGTTTTATATCCCCTAATTAAATTTTACACTACAATAATTAAATAATAGACTTCTCTATTTTGGAAAGCTTTTAATGCAATTAATGTATTAAATTAACTAATAAATTTAATCTAATTTTTCTAATTTAGATAATGTCCTTGGATAAAAATGAAAATTATATTGACGAGTTCCATAAAATGTGCAAAAACAGAAAAAAAAATAATAAAATGAAAATTATTATAAGAGGAGGAAGAATAACCTCACAATGTAGAATGTATATCGAGATTTTATTGTTTTGTTTATCTTCTACAGAATCTCGTTAATCACTCTTACAGGAATTTTACAATTAATTTTTAATTAGCATTAATTCAATTTTATTTAACATAAATAAAAAGAGATAATAAATTTTTAAAATCAGAATTTATCAGTTTGAGAAAGAAGAAAGAATTAATTATAAGTTGAAGACTGATGGAAAGAAGTAAAAGCAAACTGAACTGTTTAGAGCTCATCTATTTTGTTGTTTTTGTGGTGATAAATCTCAACATTAATTAAAACTATAAACACAAATCATCATATTTAAATCACTATTCCCCTTGTTACTCATTAACAGATAGGTTATGTAATAAACCAATGCATTAAATGCAAAACATCATGAAATATCTTCTACTCTTCTCCTATAAAAGTCATTTTGTAATTTCTCTCTGGCAATTTATCAATGTTTGGAGTGTTCTTTGCTCGATACATACTCTGCGCCATAAATTGTCCTATGACTGTTTACATACAAGCACAAATCAATAAATTATACAACTTTTTTTGTCATATCACATATTGATCTTGGACACTGTTAGTAGTTCTAGGTGTTTAAATTGTTTTCTTTTCATCTAATTTCCACTCTCGGCCATATATCAAGTTTTATCCTAGCTTATTACAAACTCAAATTTCTCCAGGCAGTTATTGTTTTCTTATCATTCTCGCATTCTGGCAGAAGCATTCTTTCCACATCTCATTCACATTCTTTTCTTTCTTTCAAGAGTTTGAATTCTTATCTCTCTGGATAAATTTATATTGTCCTGCCTTTCATTCTTGCTACATAAATCCATTAAGAGAATGTTAAAATTTGCATAAATTACTTGCAGCACAGGTTACGAACTTCATTCTTTATATTCATTAAAATAACTAATGGACATATATATATAAATGTATATAATATACTCTAATTTTATATCATCTTCATCATCAATCAGAAATATAGCATCTTCTGTTAAGTCATAAGTAATTAATTCCAAAGAATTTCAGAATTTTTAGGTCATCTTCGATTCTCATGAAAAATCAATTCTATAAATGGAATTTTCTGTTAATATTACTCAAGGTTGATAACTTTGCTGAAACTGTGTCAAAAAGACAAAATATTTCCAGAAGAATGTGGCTTTTAATGCCTGTGAGAAGTTACCAATCCTCCTAAAAGTTTAAAACTGTTCTAATTTAAAGTAATTTTAGATTAATTTACAAAAAAAAAAAAAATTAAGTACAGTACATTAAGGTATAAGTCTAAGAAGTTTTGTACTAGAAAAAAGTATATACAAGATATACAAAAAGTATACAATAAAATAAATTAAGTACTGTATAGTAAGGTACAGTAAGCTTTTTTGTACAATAGTATATACAAGGTATACAAAATATATACAAAAAAATAAAATACTGTACAGTAGGATACAAGTCGAATTTTTGTACTAGAAAAAAGTATATACAAGATATACAAAAAATATACAATAAAATAAATTAAGTACTGTATAGTAAGGTACAGTAAGCTTTTTTGTACAATAAGGTACAAGCCTAAGAAGTTTTGTACTAGAAAAAAAGTATATGCAGGGTATATACAAAGTATATACAAAAAATTAAATTAAGTACTATATAGTAAGGTACAAATAATAATAAGTTTTGTACAGAAAAAAGTATATACAAGATATAAAATAAATACAAAAAAAAGTAAAAACAGTGAAAAATATTTTTACAGAAACCAAATTTCATAACCTAAAAAATAAAAATAAAAATTCAACTGTATAAATAATGTGAAAACTTTACTTGTACATGACATAAATTAAGAAATAAATGTAGTCTAAGAAATAAATTAATTGAAAAGATTTCAGCATGAATTCACAAGAAAAAAAGCACTGTATAAACTTTATTAAGTTCTCATCCTCACAAAATAAATCTAAATAAAAATTAAAAAGAAAATAACAAAGCATAACTTTATTAAGTTCTCATCCTCACAAAATAAATCTAAATAAAAATTAAAAAGAAAATAAACATGCATCATTAACACCAAAAAATAAATAAATAAACCTGTCAACTGAACTCCGAAATATTAGCTTTCATCTGAAAGGTGAAAAACCTATCAAAAGGTACAATCTACAAGAAACAAAACGTGGTATTAGACAGAAAAACCCATTATATGTTGTGCGACGTTTAAATTATGTTTTCACACACTTCCTTTCGCTTCTTACACCGTTTTATTTTGATTTTTGACAGGAAAACAATTATAGAGATAGTCTGAAATGACATAATGTTTACTATGTGAATGGGTCATTCAGCAATTACGTCGTTAAGCAACTACTACTACTACAACTACTACGGTCGAGAAACAATTTCTGATTTTGCATAATTGAGAAAACGACCTATGGGCTATTTGACTGTCATTTAGATAACAAGGTAAGAAGAAAATTGCCAATTATCATAGATTCCTAGCACATTTTACCCCAAAATGATCTTTCTTAATGCCGAACATAATTAAAGTTTGCCAGAATATCGCGCTATTAATCACATACACAGAAAGAGAGACAATGTAGTTTGAGTTAGTTTGTCTAATCTAGATTTTTGATAAGTCACGTATAACTTGTTACAGTGATCTTTGAGACTTTTTTACCTGCCAGAAAACACTCCAGTTCTGTAATTATCTGATATTATTCTTTATACAGAGCACTGGATGATACTAAGCAATAACGCAACGTCTATCAGAACACAGATGATAATCTCTGTTGCTGTTGTTCTTTAGTAAATAAAGATTATCGCAGATTACTTTTTATGCAGATTCACACAATTAAATACTATTATCTATATAGGTTTTTAAGTGATTTGCGAGGGATTATCGGAGGTTTCAGATACCGTGTGACCTATTGCAAATATCAATAAATAGATAAAAAACATAGATAACACCGAAGGAATTTAGCTCAAGATCAGCATCAGATTTCTACAGGAAAAACCATAAAAATAAAAAGTAAAAAGCCGTTAGACATTTCGTTACAAGGATAAATGCGGTTCTGTTTGAATCTGCGATTCTAAACAAACGGAGATTATTTTTTTGGAGGTCGCAGTTTCCATAGAAAATAATAATATTACTTACTTTTATGTTTAAAACGCATTATACGGCGTTATAATGGAGAAAAACCGGTAAAATTAGTAGAAAAATTCGGTCAGAGTTCGCAGGTTTACTGGTTTATAATTCATGAATTTTTGCCATTCTGTTATTGCTATTATAATTATTATTTTATAATACGATCCTCGCGTTTAGAATTTTGTTAATGTCATTAATTTTAATAACCTTTGTAGGGGACACACACACACACACACACACACACACGTGGGTTGCTTTGTAACTTATGTCTAGCGTGTTTTATTTTTCTAAATATCGATCGAAGGTTGGACGGTAAAAAGAAATGATCCACAGATTAATGAATCGAACAATAGCACAGAGAGAGTCTTTTAAGCCGTTCTACTTCAAAAAATAAAGAAAACGGGGTTATCGAAGAAGGGGGGAAAGGTTTTTGAAAACACTTCCGACGCCGACGCTACAGGATTGGATTTCTTAGCATATGCAAACCATTACATATGGTGTCTTGTCATTTAAGATGCTGTCTTTGCAAGAAAAATAGACAGTCTGTTTCTAGCATCCGTTCGAGGAATACTGTTCGTAATAATAAACCGAACTTGTGCCCGAAAAATTAAACGAAATGCCAGAACACTTGCAACTTGTACCCGAAAAATTCAGCAACATAATAGAACAATTGCAACTTATGCCCGAAAATTAAGCAAAATGACAAAACACTTGCAACTTGTGCCCGAAAAACTGAGCAAAATGCCAGAAAACTTGCAACTTGTTCACGAAAAATTAAACAAAATGACAAAACACTTACAATTTGTGCCCGAAAAATTAAGCAAAATGACAAAATACTTGCAACTTGTGCCCGAAAAATTAAGCAAAATGACAAAACGCTCGCAATTTGTGCCGAAATTAAGCAAAATGTTAGCACACACCAACATTTTGTGCCATTATCTACGAGATAATTAGAGGTTTCTCGAGGTAAGTGTGTAATAATGTGTATATTTTTCTATATTTTGTAACTCTTAATGTGTGTTTTTTTATGTATATTTATATAGTCTATATATCTTCTACGCAAATCAAGAGATATCAATCGACAGCTGGCTAGTAATTCTATATACCAGAATCGTGACTAAATATTCAAAAGAGACTACAATAAACAATGCAGGTCGTCAACTTCCAAGAAGCGCGCACACAGCGAACAGTGTTAGAAGTGGAAACTAGCTCGATACGGTTCTTGCAGAATGAGCCGTTATTATCGCGTTGTATGGGACTAATTACATCTACATAACGGTTATCAGTTATGAGACTCGTCCGAGTTTCGGCATTAATGACGTGTTTATATAGTCGTACGTGATTGCCTGTTCCTGCGCCAGCGCACTGATGCATGCCAAACTGTCCTGCAGGAGGTCTTGCGTGTACCCTTCTAATTTATCCTTCTCGTTTTGCCTGCCTTTGTGGGCTTCCTTTCCTGAAAAAAACATTCATCCGTAACATCGACTGGGTACCTTTACACACACACACATACACACGAATATATATGCAATGTTTATATCTATTAACTCATAAAAAGGAAACGTTTACGTTACAGAATTTGGAGCGTGGGGATTAGAAACAGCCAAAAAAAAGGGAGAGTACGAAAAAGAATGCAGGTCCCTCGTCGTTTTTCATTCTTTAGAGCATTTTTATGCCACTCTGCCACGGGGTACGGGCATACCTTAGCGGGTGCACAAAAACGTCTTGTCGGAGCTGTGGGAGACACGTCGTGTCCTTGCCACTTGTCAGGACACACCTGAGGACACGCGGGGATCAGACAAACCCCAACTCGTTATCTTATTTCTAAGAGAATTAATAGCCTGAGTCTATAAAAAAAATCAGCGGAAATTCATTGTTCTGTCTCTCTTTGCGCTGTACGTTAATTATCATCTTTAGTTAGACATTGGGTAATAACTTCGAGGAACTGTTGTCACAACTTTTATTCCTCGGGCTAAAAGTAACTTCTTTTTTTTATTTTTTATTTTAATCCTGTAGCGTGCTGCATAAGAACCGTCGGCGAGTCACCTTTCTTTCATTGAACACAAACGAAAATACTACTGCTGTACAAAGCGTATTTCTCTCGTTTAATTGATAAATTTTACGCACAGTTCTGAAGGAAGTTAATTCAGAATGTGCGTATACACGTCTGGTATTCCTCCTTAACAAAGTTTGAAGGAGAGAAAAGAGAAAAGAAAAATCCCGAGAGTCTTATGTGGTGCTGCAATGGCCAAGAAAACCGTGCAGTAAAGGAAAGAAACAAACTCTGCTTGACGAGTATAATGTCATTTGCTGTGACACTAACACCATCCGAGTCGATGATGTTACCGATGGCAATAAAGGTGATGCATCTCGAAGTCGATGAGACATAAAATAAACGCATCCTAGGAAATTAAAAGCTTTCAACACAAACAGCAAGAATCTCTCTCTTTCTTTATATAAACTCGAAAGAAACTTCTTGAAAAATGTCTTTCAAGTGAGAAAGTTCCTTTTCTAGTTGTTATAATTCGATCATTTATGTAAAAAAAAAAATTCTCCAACCAGACGGAATGCGGATTTTTACATTTTTTATTAAGTTACAAATTCCTTGCGATGCACTTTTTATGATACTCTGGAGAGATTATATATTGTAAACACGAGATAGTTTTATATTTTATAATTTTATTCCATCGTCTTTTTATTCGGGTTTTATAAATAATAATCATTTATTTTCTTCCGACTACTCGAATTAGTCGTCTTTCGCTAGTCGTTAGGAGCCACGCATAAATCGATCTCTTTCGAGAGACATTTTTAACTCCTACACTAAAATGCTTTCACAATTGCACAAACGTAAACCGTTTCGTAATTGCTCTAAAACTCGAAATATTCCAGAATGGAAGCGTTACGTTCACACACGTTACGAAAGTATTCAAACAGAGTCTGGTCGTCCGTAGAGTAAACGTAGCAAACTTATAATTTCAAACAGTTAGAGGGCGATTTGCATTAGACATCACGTAGAATAAAGTGCAAACATGATAAAAATTAATGCCACTTTGCCTCTGCACCATTTATATTCTATTAATTACGACAGAGGCATTTACTCCTGTTAGAATCTGCTTAATTATTTAATCGCCTTCTATAAACAACCGCGTTTAATTTTATAGATCGCGACCGCTCACCGGAAGAATTGTAAATAACGAGTATAAGGGAATTTACATATTTGATCTGGATGAGTCCATCGAGTGGAGGAGCAAAACGAAAAGACTTTCGGTTTGGACAATTAACACACAAAATGTTTCTTTCTGCTTATGAGTTATGCTTCGATGGGGGAACGACGTAATGATGACGATTGGGTTCTCTTTCCACCGCGCTCAAACGGTCACGTGTTCTCTTTACGCTATTCATAGCCGCACTTGACGCGTTACAAGTGTGGAACGTGTCAAGTGTCTGGGCCCCCTTGTGCTTTATTCACTGCTCCATTACAATAGCGCGTTTACTGCATCGGAGGCCCTGTGTGCTTTACCCTCGTGCTCAATTACAATGAGGTGTTTGCAGCATCGTATATCTTGTCGAGTTTTGTGTGTGTGTTATTCGATTATACTGTTGCGTTAACTGAGTCACAGAGGTCTTGTATGCTTCACACTGCTCAATTATAACCAAGCGTATAATTTACACCATCTCTTCGCTCGGTTATGATTGATAAACTTGATCCAACGTGTTTTGTTTAAGCGCTAAACTGCAGTAAATGTTTTTTTATAACGCTGATGCACCGTGTGCTCATTTAGAACACCACCACGTGTTATTCAATTACAATAAACTGTTTGCAATGTCGTATATATCTTGTATGCTTTTGTTATTCAATTATCTTGTCGAGTTAACTGAGTCAGAGGTCCTGTACGCTTCATACTTCTCGCTTACTACGAAGCGTATAACGTACACGATCTCTTCATTCAGTTATGATTGATAAACTTAATCTGGTATACTTTGCTTACACGCTAAACTACAATGAGACGTTTAAAGTACAGTAAAGACGTTCATAACACTGATGCTCTACGTGCTCAACTGCAATAAAGTATTCATGGCACCATGCTCAATATTCCATGTATTCTATACAACGAACTGCTTGCATCATTGTATAACTTGCGTGCTCTGTGTGTTGCACTGCTGTCCCAAGTGGTTTGATTATGATTAATAAACTTCTTAAGCTACACTGCAGTGCAATAAGCAGATTCCTGTATATTTTTATATACAAGCTACACTGCAATGAAAACATGTTTCCATTGTTTAGAACACCTGATGTTGATGACCAAAATCATTGTACAATATTGCGATTCAGAACACTCGATATAATATATACTTTCTACGTATTGTTCCATTATAATGAGGTAATTGCAGCATCGTATATCTTGTGGGCTTTGCTAAATTATTCAATTGCATTATAGCGTTAATTGCAGCTGAGAACCTGTATTGCTCAATTGTGCCTTAAATCATCTACAGTCAATTGCATCCTATAAAATTAGTATTATTCTAATATAAACAGTGTTTCAGGTTATAGTCTCGTGAATATTTCAAAAACTACGCCATTTACTCGACTGGAGGTGTGTTCAGAACATCTGATGTCATACACAATACGTGATTATAATTCAGTTTACACAACATGTGGTTTAAAGCACCCGATATCCCGTGTATTCTGCACAATAGTCGATTGCAATAAGGTGTTGACAGCATTACAGGTCCGGTGCAGTTTACACGCTGCTCAATTACACCTGGCATTTACAGCATCGGAGGCCTCTCTCGTGTGGTCTGCAAACTAGTCGATTGTTTAGGATGACGTTACGCTTGATTGATAAACAGAAAGGGGGTAGAAAAAAAAGAGGTTATACTCACCCGATCCAAGCGGAAGAGATGCCTGGATGTAGCGGCTGTGCAGAGAAGAGTCGGCTGCTGTACATGAGGGCACCAGACCAGCGGTGTGTCGAGCCAAATCCGTGAAGAGAGGAGAGGGTGTGGCAGTGTCCATCACGGCCGAACTGGACAGGAAGCGCGACCGATCTGGCTGGCCGTCCATCGGACAGAGGCCTGTCTGGTCATCGGGTAGACGGGGTTTATGTCATCCGGTCCATTCTAACCAGTCCATTAATGCTGCTCCTGCAAGAAAATCAAGTCACGCGATTACTTTCAAACATGCATTGCATATGATCTCTACTGCAACACGCGGCATAACTCAAAGTGCTGATGCGTTCGATGCATCAACATTTTTACTCAACTACTGCCTATTCATCGTAACTTGAATCCTGTACAAAACCAAAATTTATATCTTTTAGGAGTGTCCAGTTATATAAATATCGGTCCTACTGAAGTTCAGGAGGTGACCGATATTTATCCAAACAGTTGTATGATATTTAGTTACAATCATGCAATTTTAAGTAGACACCTCCTAAAAATCTGTTTATATGGTTTTTATCCAAGCTTCAAGTTAGGATGGACTGACTATATATAGTTACTTAACTAATCCTAAATTAATTTAAAGTTTACCTACACGATCAGAGCAACTACAATCCATCGTAACTTGAATCTTGTACAAAATCAAATTTATATCTTTTAGGAGTGTCCAGTTATATAAATATTGGTTACCTATTGAAGTTTTATGGATAATTATCCTTATTTATTCGATATTGTTCATACATACGATATTTAATTGCAAGTAGATACCCCTGAAAATCTGCTTACGTGGTTTTTATCCAAGCTTCAAGTTAGGATGGACTGACTATAATTACTTAACTAATCATAAATTAGTTTTAAAGTTTGCATACACGATCACCTGCAACTGTAATTTAATGGATCGTGTTTGTATTCCAGGTTTTTCTCTACTCTCCAGTTTCTCGCGAATTTTTTCAGTTAGATAAAAAAAAATCGCATGATATTAACGTAAGAACCTGCGAAAATTCTTACTTATAGATAACAAGTATGTTAAAACTCGCTGTTGGCTACAATTCTGAACAAAAAGGAAGGTACTATGTAAATTCTTCAAACAAAAATTTGCAAGAAAAACCGTAGAAGACGAAAGGATTCGATTGACTTTCATATACTTTTTGAAGCGAGAGAGGAAGAGAAAATTCACAAGATTCAAATGTTGGATGATGCAACGATTTAAACAAGAGATTGTACAACATTTTTATTTACTTACAGAATGGCGGAATTTGTTAGGTAGATTGCACGCAATAAAAATGTAAAAGTCTACAATTTTAGTCGAACAATACATACTTTTATATAGGAAAAGTTTTAATGGTAACTACCGTTCCAACTTGTTACGAAATAAATTTAGTTATTATTATTTTTAAATCTACAATTTTAGTCGAACAATGCATACTTTTATAAAGGTAAATTAAATTTAATGGTAACTACCGTTCCAACTTGTTACGAAATAAATTTAGTTATTATTATTTTTAATCGCGAAAAGATGCCAAGCGTAAAAGGTACCATTAACAACACACTGGTCTGACTTCGGAATGTAGACTGGGTGTCTAAAACGGCTCGTTTTGACGTCAAAATATCGAGAAAAAGTTCATTATGTGGATTAGACGACATCTGTTCAAATTTCAAAATGATTAGATAACTGGTTCCTGGAATAATTACCATCAAAGGAAACGCCACGAAGCGACTCCGCATTGCTACACTCCTGTAAAGACTGATAGTAGGAGGTTGAAACATGCTATTTTTTTATCATCATCATCCTGCAAACATTAACGAGCGCAACCATTGTATAATTACACATGCGACTCGTTTGGTGACATCAACGATTTTCGTTAACAACAACACCAAACCTTCAACATTCTATTTGTATATACTGTATACACAAGTCGACAGTGTCATTCGTTGTTCCTAATACATTCCAGACTCAGATAAACTTTTTAAGTCAGGGTCTGTAATATGTTTGTATGTAAGCTATCTGTCTTCGGTTATCTCCACGTTTATCAATGCCTAAAAATCGAGAATCTTACGACTCGAAGATCCGATTTAACTAAGAAAATATCGGATTTCTCTTCCAATTCTGTACGTTATACCCCTGGTAACATTTTTTTAAAGATGTAGTCAAGCATAAAAGGCACGATTATAGAAAAAGGTAACGTGCTGCGCAGCATTGTATTCAGTCAGAATTTTGTAGATCCTAATCTAGTGGAGTCGAAGAACTTTATATATTTCGGCGAAGTATATAAAGCAAAAAGTAATACGAATTTTACTTTTTTTTAAGTCATCATCATCATAGTCCTCTTTAATATATTTATTTTCGAGCGCGACTTGTGAAATTTTGTTACGCATATTTATCTTTCAAGAGATATATTTTTTTACAATTGAAAACGTCAAAATTCCCGCATAATACCCTTAGGCAAATTTATTCAAGAGCTAAATAGCAGCAGCCAAGGTTCACGGAAGTAGAAAGTTCAGGATTGATGGTTTTCAGGCCCCCAAATTCAGTGTAAACGTACATATTAGCCCAAGGCCCGGAAGTTCGTAATCCGTAAGCGTTGTTGTTGCTGCTGTTGTATTCCTGGTTTTTGTATAGACCTATAAATATATAATTATACCAGTAACTGATACAACTTTTTCTTCGCTTTATACACGACAACTGTCATTGTGACTAAATATAAAACGCGAACGTTATTAGAGATTTTAAATCCGATAAACGGAGTAAAAAAAACAATTCACGTTTTTATATAGGAGAGTATAAATTTCTAGATAACTGTTTGACTTTCTCAAAATTCCCGGCACTTCTGGGGGGAACGTAAAGGTTGAAGTGGCCATTTGAAACGATATGTTAGGTCAGGTGAAGAGATGACGTGTCGAATTACACAGAATGGTTAACTGTTGGTGGAAACGGGAGTAGGGTGCAAAATGGGTGAAGGACACAAATCATTCGTGGCTTTCCTATTAGTTTTCCTGTTTTTCTTCTTCTTTTCCTCAATCCCGTTTTCTGTCAGGTGGCGTATTGTATACACGAAATATGCCAAGCAGAAACTTGCAAATTGCAGAATGGTTTACACCGATAGATAGTTAACAATATAAGATATTGACAGATCCCATGCGAGTTTGGCTAACGTCAGACCAGAGAATAGCGACGAAACTTCTTTCTATTGTGGAAGGAGGGGGCATTTTTCTGGACTCACACACGAGCACTCGGGGGCCGCAACGTTTACCAGCTTGTTACAGGACCGTTTAAATGACCACAGAAACTCGGGTCAATAATAGGGTTCTGGTTGGGTGTAATACCGGTCGAGAAATTTGCGGTTAAATCACGGCTTGTCCACGTTTTTCTCCTTTCTCGGAAACCGGATTAATACGATTTTTAATAAACGTAAAAATAAAAAAATAAAAATAAAAATAGTAGAGGATGTAATCGTAAAAAGGCGCACATTTCGGAACGGTTATTAGTTCTGTGCAAAGCATTCGGGATGAAGAAAGAGGCGAGACAAAAAGAAAGCGAAAAATAAAAAAAAAATCCATCCTTCCGCGCCTCTACAGCACCAGATGGCAGTTTCATTCCAAAATGGTTCTGGCAACTTTCCAAAACGGTGACGTCAAACCTCTCTAAGCCGAAGAAACAAACAATAAAAAAAAAAAGACATTAAATTTTACAACGGACACTTTCTTTGTTCTTCCACCACCTAAGTAAGTGGTGCCGATATCGCCATTGGGTGAATTTTGGGCCACGTGCCAGTTGGAAACAAAATAACCGAAAAACCGATTTTTCTTCGAGCAGGAGAAGTCAAAAATAGACGGGTGTTTCCCGTCTTATTGACAGACGCGGCTTTAGTAAAAGTTAGAGGAGCACGCAAGAAACCACGCACTCAGAACGTCAGGTCAGTAAACCAGTCAAGGTTTCTCCTCCTACCTCCTGAGGTAGGACAAGATGTAATTGGTAGATATCTGCATCTGCAGCTATTGTGATTTGCAACCATCTGCCTGTAGATTAGCTTAATGCGGGACGGTGGTCACGTACGGGGCCCAGATGGATGAAAGTATGGTCGGATATCATGGTCGAGCAATCTCGACTTTAACAAACACAATGATGTGTTAAACGATTTGTTCCAGTCAGATTACAGATGTACCTTTTCTAACTTGTTTTAAAATAGTGTTCGTTTAGAATATTCTCCATTTTTTTTTCTCCTTCTTTTCTTCCTCCTCCTCTGTCGGTCGAGGTAAAAAAAACTATAAATCTGTTTTCTTATCGGACGAGTTTAAACAATAAATTTATCCTACAGCGAAGTAGAACGTGTATCTTCAGTACATCGGTTTGTAAGACAGAGAAGATTTACCCTTCATCAGGTCGACTTAAAACGGTAAATTTACTTTTATCGGACAGTAAAACGGTAAATCTACGCACTCGTTCTTCGTCGGCTGTGTGAGACTTGTAAACCTGGCCTTCTGCTTCTGAAGAGATGCACTGTAAATCTACATTTACCTTTCATCAGGCTGATTTTAAGACAGTAAAATAGTAAATCTGCTCTTCATCGGCAGTGTGAGACTTGTAAATCTGGCCTTCTGCTTCTGAAGAGATGCACTGTAAATCTACATTTACCTTTCATCAGGCTGATTTTAAGACAGTAAAATAGTAAATTTGCTCTTCATCGGCAGTGTGAGACTTGTAAATCTGGCCTTCTGAAGAATTGCAACTGTATCTTCATCGACTAGGTAAGATAATAAATTTATCGCGTGATGTACAGTAGTAAATTTATTCATCATCAGTTACGTAAGACAGTAAATTTATTTTATACTCAGAGAAACAGCTGCATATTTACTTCTCATCATCTGTAGAAGACTGCAAATCTGACCCTTATCTGATGAGAAACTACTACAGGCCTGCCATTTATTCTTCATTGGTTACGTAAGGCAGTAAATTTACTCATCATCTGCTTTTAAGACACTAAATGTGCTCATCTACTTTTAAAGACACACTAAATTTGCTCATCTACTTTAAGAAACTAAATTTATTCATCTGCTTTTAAGATACTAAATTTGCTTTTCATAATCTGTGTAAATCTATTTTTATGAACCAGTGCTCTTATAAATCTGATGGCAAGCAATTATAGGCCTAAATTTATTCTTTATTGGCTATATAAAACAGTAAACTCATCCTTCTTCAGTTATGCAAGACTATAAATCTATTCTTCATCTGAATGATCAGTTTTAAACATAATTTACTCATCATCTGCTTTTAAGACACTAAATGTGCTCATCTACTTTTAAAGACACACTAAATTTGCTCATCTACTTTAAGAAACTAAATTTATTCATCTGCTTTTAAGACACTAAATTTGCTTTTCATAATCTGTGTAAGTCTATTTTTATGAACCAGTGCTCTTATAAATCTGATGGCAAGCAATTATAGGCCTAAATTTATTCTTTATTGGCTATATAAAACAGTAAACTCATCCTTCTTCAGTTATGCAAGACTATAAATCTATTCTTCATCTGAATGATCAATTTTAAACATCCATCATCATGTATGTAAGACTGTATGTTGCTTTACCTGATTGGAAACAGTTATAGGTTTACATTTATTATTTACTTGATACGTAAGACAGTCAGTTTTAAACATCCATCATCATGTAAGACTGTATGTTGCTCTACCTGATTGGAAACAGTTATAGGTTTACATTTATTATTTACTTGATACGTAAGACAGTAAATCTACTCTTCATAAACTATGTAAGACAGTAAATCGATTGTTCATAAATTCTGAGACTAAATCTGCTCATCTGATGAGAAGCAACTTTAAGCTTATATTTCTCGTTCATTGGCTATGCAAGACAATAAATTTATCACTTTTCGGGTAAGTAAGACTGTAAATTTACTCTTCGCAAACTGTGTAAAACAGTAAACTGAGTCATCATCAACTGACAATGACTGTAAATCTGTATCATCTGATGATAAATAGTTATAGGCCTACATTTATGGTTCACTCTGTAGTGAGTAAATTTATCCTCTTAAGTTAAATCTGCTCATCTGATGAGCAGATTTAGTCTCTGTAAACTATTTATTTGCTTTCATTGGTTTTGTAAGACAGTAAATTCACTCATCATTATCCATATAAGATGAAGGATGAGTTTAGGTTCATCATCAGCCATGTAAGCCATCATCAGTAAATTCATTGATCCCTATCCATGTTAAGATGAAGGATGAGTTTAGGTTCATTATCAGCCATGTAAGCCATCATCATCATCCTTTAACAGCTGTGCACAACTGTAAATCTGCCATTCATCTGTGTGATCAGTTGTAAACTCTCGTCAGTTACATATTTATCTTTCCTCGGGTGATATACCTAAAAAAATTAGAACTGTAAACGTGTTAGAACTGTACCTTTACTCTTCGTTGCTCAGTAAAGCAGTAAATGCACCCATCAATAGGCGAACTAACAGAACAAATTTATTATTTACCGGATGAAACAGTAGTTTTCATCGAACGACCACGTTAAAAATTACTATCAATCGAGATAAATCAGTAAAATTGGTCCTTCTGGCATGTAACAGCGGTAAATTTACTAGGCGTGTTACTACAGGAAGACGTATACGTTTAAGAATTTTTTTCCCTCCCTCAGCATAATCACTCTAATCGAGTTTGGGTTTTGTATTTGATTTCGATCATGTGCCGTTACGTCACTGCATAAAATTCTTACATTTACGTCACTAAATAAGATGAAAATTGGTCTTGGGAGAGAATCTAACGCAGTAAAAGAATCTCTCTGTCGAAAACGAATTGCTGATTCCGTTCAGAAATTTCGAATTCAATATAAACTGCCTTTAAAACTTTCCACTTCTCACATTAATATTTAACAGAATTATTTTCGTAAAATACATCTCTTTTTTCTCTCTTTCTTCTGGTATTTTACATACAAGCTCTCTCTCTCTCTCTCTCTCTCTCTCACTCGTAATCGAATCCTATCGGCATTCAGTGGGAAGGTTTCATACAAGGCACTACAGAGATATACGAGTATATTTTTTTTTTCTTTTTTTTTTGCAAACCGCTGTTAGATGAGGTTAACGGTACATCACAAAAGGATTTTCTATTATATTTTTTTTCTTTTTTTTTGCAAACCGCTGTTAGATGAGGTTAACGGTACATCACAAAAGGATTTTCTATAGCTTTCTGACGTCTGCACATATCGAAAATTTATCGACGAAACGAAGAATCTGTTGTATTTTTATTTTTGATTTTTTTTTAGACATTTTGGCCGCATACAAATTATGTTATAAGCTGAGGTATCCGATGGCCATCATTGAACATCCCTGTTTTACGTTGTAAGACGAGATGCAAATTACTCGAGCTATGTTATCATCCGAAAAATGCAGTGTAGTTTATGATGCGGAGATAATTTTAAAGCTATAAATCTTATAATTTCGGAATAATTACAGTTCGTAAGCCGAGGAAATTTTCTACAAGCAATTTTTAGTTTATCTACCCACATTTGCCTTCTTAGTATTTTCGCTGAATGGAAAGGAGCTCACCTATTCTATTGATTGTCTGTTTCTATGAACAACACAACAGCAGAAAACGAAAAAAAAAACAAACATACATAATGATGCACAAATACATGGAGCTCTAACCACAGACAACGCAGAGAATCATACACAAATATAAAGAAACAAATACAAAACACACAAACAGATATACACTGCCTTATAGACAGAGGCCATAAACACATACACATGCATCAGACCACATAGAAAATTATACACAAACATAGAGAAGCAGATACTCATACAAAACACAAACAAATACATAGGAACACAAACATACATCAGACTATACAGAGAATCACACACCTATACACAAATAAAAATACAACCATATATAAATAATCACACAAACACTCAGGCAGCGAGATACACATTGACACACCAGATAAAACATAAATACTACTCAAGGATAAAGATTTACACAAATAATACAACCATACAGAAAAATACATGCACGCAGAGACTCAGACATATAAACACACAAGCAGAGACACATACTAAGTGCACACAGATACACCAGACCAGAGACATAGATACTCCCACAAATACTAAGAAAACACACAAACAGATACACACACTGCTTTATATATACAATCAGAGGTATATAAACACACGCATATACAGCAGACCACACAGAGAATCACACATACACAACAAATAAACACACAAACACATAGGCAGCGAAATATAAACTGGTATACAGATATATAAACTCACAAATACACATAGATACATCAGACCAAGCATAAATACTGCTCAGAAATACAGATTTACATAAATATACACAACATACAGAAAATACACACAAACAGAGATATAGACATACAAACATACAAGCAGAGACGCATACTAAGTGCACACAGATATACCAAATCACATACACAGGGATATAGATACTCTCACAAACACTAAGAAAAACACACAAACATTAACACACATTGCTTTAAATATGCAATCAGAGGTATATAAACATACACACACACATACAGAAGACCTCATAGATAATCATACATACATATAAACACAGCCAACGAGATACAAACTGATGCACAAGCACACAGATCATAAAAACACATATACAAACTCACAAATATACACAGATAACATCAGCCCAAACACAAATACTGTTCAGAGATACAGATTTACATAAATATACAATCATACAGAAAACACATACAAACAGAGATATAGACAATACAAGCAGAGACGCATACTAAGTGCACACAGATACACCAGATCACATACACAGAGCTATAGATACTTTCACAAACACTAAGAAAAACACACAAACATTAGCACACATTCCAATAAAACCGACTGCAAATGCTCATATGCATGTTTCTGCTTTAACGTTCAAATACAGTACAGTACTCAGCTGAAATTATATACCTCGACTACTTAATGGAACCAGAAAAGTTGTAAACAGTAATAAACCAACACTCGACATCGTATAAGTAAAATCCCGGCAATTTTCTATAAAATCAACCTTCTCGTTTGTTATTCCTAATTTCGATATTTAAAGCGATCGATCAATCGTCGATACTCTGATAATTTCTCGTTAAAATAAACAATCGCGTAACTAACTCGGGCCAAGGTCTTATCTCTTATTTCTGTTTCTTCTTTTTATTTTTTTGCCAACAGTTAAGCATTACAGATGAGCGAGGAAGCAAAGACTTATCGCTCTTAACGACTCTGATAAACTCTAATCATCGTATATAAACTCTATATATTAAAACCGTTGGATAGGATTTTCCTTATTTCGTCACTTGTATATCAGTCTAGATTATTGGAGATAAGAGGGAATAACCGTATTTGCTTCTATCTTATCACCTTCGGATGCAACAATTATAATATTTTTTTTAGTAAATTTGCAAGATTTTTATGACGTCATTCTGCGATGGGGAGGTTTATAACAAACAAGTCTTTGATGTATATCAAATCCTATATTGATTTTTTCATCCTTTTCCTATCGATAATTGGAACAAACCAGTTTTGATAACAAGAGGTTCCAATGGGATTACGGAGGGTTTTTTTTCCTTTCTTCTTCTTCTTCCTTCCTGACTTCCCCCCTCTCTTATGTGCTGCCTATCTACTTGGAACGAGCACGGCATTACAATCAACAGGCATCTCTTACTCGTCGCCAATTTGCATAATCCTTTCTTCTTCTTCCTTCCTGACTTCCCCCCCTCTCTTATGTGCTGCCTATCTACTTTGGAACGAGCACGGCATTACAATCAACAGGCATCTCTTACTCGTCGCCAATTTGCATAAACGGATGAGGCATTATTAAAAGCATACAATGCACCGTCAATCAGATGGTAAACGAGACAACCGTTCTCGATTATGTTTCAATCACCATCGACGTCGAGTTTTTACGGTAGAAGAATACGAAATTATAGATATAAAAATTATACAATAAACGAATTACACGTTATACAAACGTAGGGTATAATTCTATTTGACATTTTTGAAATAATGCCTCGAGGTATGCGAATAAATACAACTGTCCTTATTCTTTACGAGTGAAAGAGGTGCGATAGGGTGGAGAGAGTATTGAGAATCGTGTATGTTCTCCTTGTGTACACACACACACACACACACACACAATCTTCATCAAAAATGAAGAAAAATCGTAAAAATTCCCTCCCAAATCAAACCCAAACACGCTGCAGTCGAGTGGGAAGCAACACAGTTTGCTTCCGTACAGAAACTCCATAATGTCATGGAAGATTTTTGGTATTAAAATACGATTTTGAGCTATACAAAGGATGCAATACGGAATAAATCTGTTTAGACAACAGTGTTATGCATATAGATAATTCCATAAGCAGATAAGCAGCGAGATATACAATGGCACACATACAAACACACATAAATATAAACTCTGACAAGCATATACAGATACACCAGACCAAACACAAATAGATATAGATAATCATACAAACACATAAACAGCGAGTTACACACTGACATACATAAAACATAAATATAAACTCTGATAAGCATATACAGATACACCAGACCAAACACAAACAGATATAGATAATCATACAAACACATAAACAGCGAGTTACACACTGACATACATAAAACACACAGAGATATAAACTCTCAAAACACAAGCACACACAGATACACCAAATACAAATACACAAATATTGTACAGACATAGATTCACATAAACACACACCTACGCACATGTAGCTACACCAAACCATATACACAAACAGAGATAAAGATACTCCCACAAACACTAAGAAAAATATATATAGACATGTTACACAACAGATGGTTTAGACAATAGTTTTATGCACAAACACATAAACAATGGGATACACTCTGGTACACATACAAACACACGCAGATATAAACTCTCTCACATGCATTCACACAGATACACCAAACACAAACACTGTACAGAAATATAGATTCACACAACCACACAGAAAAGTACACGCAGAAATAAAACACAGAAGCAAAGACACACCTACGCACATACAGATACACCAGATCATATATATAAACAGAGATACAGATATTCCAAAAAACACAAAAATATATAGGCTATATGCAAATAGACATATTACACAACAGATTGTTAGACAATAGACACCTACGCACATACAGATACACCAGATCATATATATAAACAGAGATATAGATATTCCAAAAAACACTAAAAAATATATAGGCTATATGCAAATAGACATATTACACAACAGATTGTTAGACAATAGTTTTATGTATATAGATAATCACACAAGCATATAAGCAGCGAGATACACACTGGCATACATAAACAAACACAAATACTGTACGAAGATACAGATTCACACAAACACACAAGCAGACACACATCTACGCACATAAAGATACACCAGACCCATATATACAAACACAGATACTCCCATAAACACTAAAAAATATACACACAAACAGACACGTTACAACAACAGATTATTCAGACAATAGTTTTATGCGTGGACGATTACTACTCTCTTAGCGTATACTCTAATGGTAATCAGCAATATTTATCTTTCTGCGAAATGAATGAATAAAAAGTTCGAGTGTAGGAAACAAGAACAGGATGTCTGCGATACTGAATGGACAAAAGAGAACAGGTGAATAAACTTTTTTGACAAAGAAATTGCTGACATGTGCAAGCTACTCTCAATAAGTAGAAAGTAATACGAAGAGAGGATTTGCTAGAATTGATCTGATCTTCTAACAAGAATTTCAACAATAACGTCTTCGCTTTATGCGTTATAATTACTTATCCATCTTGTTATATATATATAAAATTACGCAAAATTTTCGCTAAAATCTGCATAAATACTTCTTTATATATGGAAATGCAGAACAGAATAAAAATGCCTTAAAGTAGGAATAAATATTTCGGTATGGTTTCAAAATTCTGATGATGTATGTTTAGCACGTTTTCGCGTGAACGTGCATAGATATTTTCTTCTTCTTCTTCTTTTCCACCACCCTTTTTTTATCTTCGAAAAAGAAAAAAAAAAATGAGTGAAGTGCTGGAAAATTCTAAACAAGTGGGATTCGCAACTCAACCCGAACGTTTCTGGTCGTGTCAGCATCGTGCAGCTTCGACAATAAACGAGTGAAGTGCCGCAAAACTCGAGATTCTCATAGATTTTCATAGAAACTACCGAATATTACAAGAAAAAAAAAATTATATTCCCGATCGCCGGTTAGAACAATGCATATTTTTTTTCTTTCTAGCTTGCGAATTGCAAGTAAATGCGTAAAATATTCTGCAAGAATGTCGACGTCAACCCACACAACTCGGAATTTCGCTCGTGTTAGCCAACAACTGATAAATAAAAAAAAAAAACTAGTTGTAGTAGTCCAAAAAATCTACACTTACATCCAAATTTAGTCCAGACTGTAGTAAACATTTTCGCAAAACAATGGGATTGGTAACGCTTATAATTGGCAGATGACATTCGCTTCTTGTTTTTTCCTCGAGTATTTTGGGTTACGAAAGCGTGAAGAGGTTACATAACTGCATCAGAAAAAAAAGAGCAACCATCAACAACCACCTCAGATAACACGCTGCAGACAGAACTAGAAAAAAAGTATAATAAAGTCTGATGACATTCGAGATTGTATATACAATTCTCTCCATTTTTACGACATTTAATTATAGTCATTATGTTCGTATACGCTAATGAGAATCACGTAACGAGAAACGCCTAAAAATACCATATTTTTACAGGAAGAACTGCCACGTTATGTAAGTCTATACATACTTCCACTACTACTGCAAATATATGCGCCGTAAACACATCTATGCACCAAAATAATCTGGTGTATATTATGTCATCTGTTTAAAAATCGTTCGCACGCAATAAGTGCGAGTAGTTTACCCAGAGAGTAGTTATGCTGATTTACATCATTTGCTTTATGCCTCGGCACGAAGTCAATTCTATTAATAATCCCATTTGGAAAAATAAATCACGTGAGTAATATCCAAAATGGATATTGTTGTCACTATCCAGGTGTCTTCTCTTTTTTTTTTATTGAGTCAGAGTAGGATAAACACCCGATTATGTATTATATTTACTTAACTAACAAGGTCGTATTTTTATGTACGCTTTTACAGTACGCGGTTTAGAATTAAGGCGATTAAATCGAACAGATTTGGAGTTATAAAGAGGGATTCCTGTATTGTTTACGGTGTCACGTCGTCGTATCGATTCATTATCCATAATTGGGTCCTTTGCAAACTTCACATAAAACGCTGGAGACTGTACACACGCGGATCTTCGAAAAGTGTGCTGCAAGTTCACTCCTTTGGTGTAAAAAGGAGCCAATTCTTAGTTGTCTAAGCTATTTATAGATTGTAAAAACAGCTCAACCATCTTATCTCTTTGATGTGCTTTTTTTTTTCTTCTTTCTTTCTTTTTCGGTAGCTTTTCCATTCAAAAGAACGAGTGCAAGAAGCAATTAGAATGAAAAACGTGCTATCTTTAGAGTTCTTTATGTCTTGATGGCAATGCTTCCTGAAATGTCTTTTCAGATGTCACTGTACACTATCACGTGTTATATTTCGATTTACGAGATTTATTTTCCTTAAATATTACATAACGTCTCGCAACTCGCCAACTTTTATCTATGAGTAGAGTGAGAGAGAGAGAGTTACGAGAGACACATTAGTTTTGGCAAATTATACGGAAGGAAAAATATATATGTACATACATATATATGTGTTCTGATATTTTAAATTTGGATGCAAATAATTTATGTTTCTAACTTTCTCCATGTTTATCTATTACTTATAAGTCATAAATCTTATTTTTAGTATGGTTATTGTTCGTTTTTGTCCATCAGCAGAGTGTCAACGAACCAACAAACGGGTTCTGTTAACTGGAATTATGTTTATTGAAATTTGAAGATGATAATGATGATGATGAGGGACGAAGGGCGTCGATCGATAATTTCTCTAAAAGATGGAGAAATTAAAAAAAGAAAAAAGTGACTAGGTTTAAGTGCAATGCTCTTCGGGATGAAGAAAAGTTAATCGATACTTTCTACGAGCAGAAATTTTCGTTACGCGACTTATTTTATCAGAAAACGAGAAAAATAACGTCCCGTTAACGGTACTGCATCGTTAATTAGTGTTTAAACTCTTTGGTATATATGTTAATTAACGAATTTCGGCTGATTATATCGAATAGAATTCCGATACTCCTACAGTGTCGTGGAGTACTTCAGTAAATGTATAAATATGTCGACGGTAAAAATCACGTCGAATTTCGATAATGCTGTTACATAAATGTTCCCATAGCAGTCGATACAACAACAACAACAACAACAACAGCTGCAACGTATGTGTGTAGCTTCTGTGGACAAATTTTTAACAGGTACTTTAGAGCCGTACCGAACCAAAATGGTTGCATAAAATGGCATTTTGGGTAAAAATAAAATAATAATCTAGTAGTTTAATTCGAGAAAACACTCGTGCAATTTCTGTTACGCCTGCTTTTCTTGTAAAAATACATAAATATCCCTGTATCAGTTGCAAAACATTTGGGTAAAAATAAAATAATAATCTAGTAGTTTAATTCCAGAAAACACTCGTGCATCTTCTGTTACGCCTGCTTTTCTTGTAAAAATACATAAATATCCCTGTATCAGTTGCAAAACAAGTGTACAGCTTAATATGCACAGCTCTACTTTAGTCCCGAACTGAGCCAAAACGGTTACGTAATATAAGAATTTTGGGCAAAAATAATAATAATTAAGTAGTCTACTACTACTATAGAATGTTAGAGAACATTTATGCATCTTTTGTTATGCCTGTTTACCTGTAAAAATGCATAAATATTCCTATACCAGTCGTAACACAAGTGTACAGCTAATATGCACAAACGTTAACAGCTTTTCAAAATAGTTACGTAAAATAGGAATTTTGGGCCAAGAAAATAATAATTAAATAGTCTACTACTACTACAGAATATTAGAGAATACTTATGCATCTTTTGTTATGCCTGCTAGCTTTGTAAAGATGCATAAATATTCCTATACCAGTCGATGCTACAGCAACACAAGTGCACAGCTTCTTTGCATAAACTTACAGCTATACTTTAGCCCCGAACTGAACCAAGACGGTTAAGTAAAATAGCATCTCGGCAAAGAAAAATAATAATCAAGTAGTCGACTACTACTACAGAATGTTAGAGAACACTTATGCATCTTTTGTCATGCCTGCTATCGTTGTATAAAGATGGGACTCGACCAGACTAATTTATTGCTTCTAGTGGGTAGCAGGAAGAAAAGCCAGTTGCTAAGAATCGAAACGCAGTAGATCTCTGCCTAAACGAGAATGGAGCAGATGGAGAGTTGTTCACTTAAAAGAGAGATGACAAACAGCGAACAGGCATCATTGTACGTCCGACATTATACCAAGTTTTAAAAGAGAACACAGCAAAACGTTCTACCGCCTACCTCCTCGACATTTTACAGGCTATTAATCACGAAAAAAAAAAGAAGGCGAAAAAGTGAACTGGTAAATGGTCAATGACCAATAAATAGGCGGGTTCCGACAAATACCACCCGGTGATCTTCTACTAGAGTAAACAGAAACCAGGACATAAGTATGGCAGAAATCAACCCTTAACCCCAGAGACGTTGTCCCTTATATTTTCAGTTTGACTACGATAATGAATACGGCAACTGCTATAAAAACATCCATTGCTAAGGGAGTTGCAGATCCCTGATGGATTACCTATACCGAAACGCATCTGTATAAACACCGTAGGTAAGGCTTGCTTTCTTCCTGCTTTATACTCGACTACATAAACTCTCTACAACTCGAAACACACGGTAAAAATAAATAAAAAATGATTAAAAACAAAGTTTTCTGCGAGTTCCGCAACGTACGAGTATCACCAGTGGTGCGAATTGCACACTTCGGAATTTTTAATTGTTTGTACACTCGTAAAAGACGACGACCTTGAATGAAATATATATCTCGATTTGGACTCGTTTAGAGTCGTAATCGTTAAAGAATTTGCATTTATAAATGCGTAGAAAATAACGAAGAAGTTTTTTTTTCTTTGAATTAATCGCTACCGTACGCACTCGATTCGATTATCTGTTCACTCGCGCGATTATCGATAATCGTAAATCGATCTTTAGCAGAAAAAAATTACATTTATTCGTATGTGTTGCGATACAATTAAGCGGCAATTCCTTGATAATCCTTGAGGGTACGTACATATATATATATATATCTTTACAATTCATTATTTTCTATTACGAAAACATTGACCCATTTATTATAGATGCAATTTTTTAATTACGTTTTTCCCATTCATAACTTTCTCTGCTGGAAGATGCGAGCAGGTGGTCCGTCAGACACGTCTACATCAATTGTTTTTCTTCCTTTTTTTTCCTTCTCCTAGCATCTAATTTGTCTCTAAAGCGTTACAGAAGCTCGCTTACCTTCCTATATACACACAGATGAAGCTGAAAGAAAGCATAAATCCCGAATTATAAAAAAAAAATCGCCAGAAATTAAATGCCTACTTAAAATAGTGCGAGATAATCGTGCATCCTCGGAAAATCCGCAAAAAAAAAGAGCAAAATTTGCTAGTAAATAATTCAGCACGCTTATTTCTACTAGTAATTTGAAAACCAATTCCGCATTTTCGTTCTAGAAATTAAAAAAAAAAAAAAAAAAAACTAAGAAAATTTTATTAATTAAAATAAAAAATATTTTAAAAAAAAGAAATAGAAAAGAGAGAGAGAGAGAGAGAGAGAGAGAAACTTCTATCAGAGAAGAAGTCACATCGATGGATTCGCGAATTGCCATAATAGACGTTTGGCACATTTCCAATTTTAGTTCAGAAAAAGAACCAAAGTGCGGTTATTATGTATAGAAAGTGATCTTTTTTTCCGACCTAAACGACGCATTTGATGCAAAACAATAAATAGAAGATAAAGGAAAAACGAGACAAAGAAAACACGACGAGAAACTGAAGTAATTGAAGATGTTTTCGGCATCATCAAGGTCGAAGGTTTCTGGATGTCAAGGTTTCGCTACGAAAAAAAAAAATAAAAAAAAGGGTACAAAACACTCCTGTGACGTGGTTATCTCGTACGCGATTACTTGCAGATAATCCAAAACGAAAGCTTCCTAGCAAGGTCAGTGACGAAAAATTATTAAAAACAATCTCGAGTCAAACCAGAATGGCTGCTGAGTTGCACATAAAAAATAATAAAAAAATTACGATCGTAATCGATAAAAACAACCTGCAACATCGAATTTAACCGTTCACATAGCTTAGATAATATAAATTGTGTTATGTATGCACAATATATTATCATCATTCAGCTCTTATTATCATAATTTGAATGATAAACAGTCAATAGTACATGTAGGAAGATCAAATTATGAAAGACAATGTTAGCATATTTTTTTAACAATTGTTACTGTTGTAGTTTGTTGATGTAACAGCATGTAAAACTGTTAAAAACATCATCAAAATGGTATCAACATATTAAAGGAGGGTGCAACTGTTTTGCAGTGCAACTGTTGTTATCTAATCCAGAAAAAAGTCACTTTTGGAACTGAAACTATCTTCTGTTGTTGTAAAATTATGTGCACACTGTTCTGCAGAAAACATGGATGTGTTACAAATTCTGTTCATGAGTTATGTGTAAAAAAATGCCTTAATCAGAGTGGCATCATCATCATCAGATGTGTTACAAATTCTGTTCATGAGTTATGTGTAAAAAAAACGCCTTAATCAAAGTAGCATCATCATAAGATGTGTTACAAATTCCCTTCATGAGTTATGTGTAAAAAAATGCCTTAATCAGAGTAGCATCATCATCATTAGCACTAAAGAGTACTGAGTGAATAATTTAACTAAAATTGAAAAATTATTCATGAGTTATGTGTAAAAAAAATGCCTTAATCAGAGTGGCATCATCATCATTAGCACTAAAGAGTACTGAGTGAATAATTTAACTAAAATTGAAAAAAAAAATAATAATAATAATAAAATAAAATGTTTGTGTGTTGACAGGATTGTTTGCATTTATGACTTCATCCATAATAACAATAACAATAACAGAATGAGAATCAGGAAGGAAAAAAAGGAATTGAAATTTTCCTGATCCCGAAACTTTTATTATCTTGATGTTAAAGCATTTTACTGTTGGGGAATTTCCCATATTTTTATGGAGAAAAGGGATATTTGCGGTTGGTTAAGAGTTTGTGCAGATTTACTCTTAAATATTTATGGTTCAATGACTCGCTCCTTACCTCTAATCATGTAAATAACCTTAAGGATCTTTATAAAGAAAAAAGTCTTCAAACATTACCTTCAAGTGTTCTTTTTTTTACTCTATAAATGACTTAAGAATCAATTAAACAAATCTATTAATAGTACTAATAATACTTTAATGCACAAAAAAAATATTCATCAATGACTTGATCATAATTAAATGTGAATTTATATTCTGGTTAGTTTATAAAATGATCCTTTTGGGAAATTTATTTTAATTCTTTTCAGATAGCATAAAAATTGAGTTTTAAAATTCATTCAAGCCTTGAAAATAAGCTAAAGAAACATAATTGTAATAAATTTCTACTCTTTTCCCTAGAGTAACTAATGATAATCAAGGCAATTCTAATTGACACAATTCAACTAATTACACCTTGACTACAAACCAAGTTGAATTTTTACTTTCATGTAAGATCAATATGGCAAACACTACATTTGTTACAAGAGAAGATTTAAAAAAAAAGCATGAAAATCTATACAGAAAAAAATTCTAATCATTACAGAAAGACTATCAAGAGTCTTTCTTTTCATCAGAGCTAGGAATTATTCTTTGCTACACTTTCTGAATTCATAATTACAAACTTCCAGATACCGTTGCTCTTTTTCTTGCAAGAAAATTATCTATTTAAAAATTATTCATAAAATTTAGATATTGTATAAATGCTTAAGACAGCAAACGTCTTTGATTGCATCAAAAGAGAGAGCCGAGATTTTCCACCATTGCTGTCAGGTTTACAAACAAAAATCCCAAAAAGGGATTTACAGAAGAAAATGAGGAAGACGCACATATGGGAGTTGCCAGTATGTCTATAAATTTCAGAAACAACTACCATCCTCAAATCCTCTGCAAATTACAACTGTCATTTTGATTTCACAATTAAAGATAAAAAACAAAAGAAAAATTACTTAGAAACTTAATTTAGAAATCTAAAAATATCTTTTTTCGTATTTATAAATTATAAGAAACACTTGTAATTTATAAAACGAGTTGATCATTGATTAAAATTTTTGTACTAAAAAGAAACAGATTATCATATTTATCTTACACTAAAACAAAAAAATAAAGAAAATTATTTTTACTGTTACACTTTCAAATTTAATTAACTTTCTATTTTGTGCAACTCAGAAAATTTTACAATAAAAAAAAACTAGGTTTTAATAGCTAAAAAAAGAAAAAAATACCTGGAAAAGTATACATAAAAGCAGTCGAAGTGTAAATTAAATCAACAAATTCGAGATTTACTATTCTAACTTATTTAAAATCAAAATTTATTGTTGAATTTTGTTCATGTGTATGTTTTTAAATTAAACAAACTTGTTTGAGAACAACTGATATACTATATTAAAAAGATATATTAAGTTCCTTCAAGTGTTTATTACCATAAATAAAATATAGCACTTAAACAACTAATAAAATTATATATTTACAATAATTACAAAATGTACATTTACAGTTTATGATGTCTAAATTTGAAACTTTATAACTGAATTCCAATAATTATATTCTGATTTAATGAAAAAAAAGGCATAAAAAAAGATAAAGTATTATCCCCACACTCACAGGTAAAGGTACTGGTTTGTTCCCACACTTAAGATAAAGGTAAATATTTATCACAGCACTTTCAAGGAGCGAGCTGATGAAAAAAGGTAATGGCGTATCCCCCTGCTCACAAGGGAATCCTCGCACTTCTAAATCAGTGGCCTAGTGAAGGGAAAAAAAAGGCCAAGCTGTTACCTTTTTCATAACAATTATAAAATTGTACTTTTTTATATTCTAAGAATTATTCTCTGAGTTTGAAAGAATAAAAAAAAATCATTACAGTTTTATTCTCGAGTCGGATACAAAAGGAGAGCATGGAAATAATGACAAAAGATGAAACAAGCTTCTTTCTTAAGTCACCATCTACTTATGCAAATTTGAGTTACCATACAATTGGATGAAGTAAACATATAATTATAAATGTTTAATTTTTAATTATTTAAAAATTTATTTGTCATTAATTGATAAAAAAAAATATATTTATATGTAGCAACCTCCATTGCTCGACTAATCTCACATCATTATCTAAATCTACATTTAATAACCAGCTAGTTATTCATAACAGATCATTATTTTATAACAACTAATGAAAGGTATTAATATAATTAAAATATTATTAGAATATTATAATTGTTAAGAGCATGTACTTAATTAGTTAAAGATATAAAAAAAAAGAAGAAAATTGCTAATTAGAAAAAGTTATTGATAAAATAACAAGAATTTTAAGTGACTGCTAGTACAGATTGCTAAATTTAACTATCATTCATTAATGTTATTCATTCTGACAACAAACATTAAAATCCATTCATATTTTAAAAACCATTATTCAGCATTTTGTAATAATAAAATTACATAACAGAGTTATACACTTTCCTAAATGATATTTTATCATGTCAAAGAGTTTTAGCTTCATTTTTTTTTGTATTTAAATTAATGAATTAAAAATGGTTCATAACATGAATTTCAATGAGTGAAAGTTAATTGAAAACTTTTAAAGTTGGCATTTCTGTTTGTGTTTGCAACCTAGGACATGATTTTCTTTCTTTCTGATTATCCATCATCTTTCGCTTTTAATTAATGCAAATATTGCAATTTATTTAAGAAAATCAATCTCTCCTATCCTCGTTAGAACGGTTCACATCCGGATAAATCATCAAAACTTTTAATAAATAAGAGAAAATACAATTCTCGGTTAAAAGGAACATACAGAAACCAATCAAGAAAATCAGTAAATTTCCAATTTATTAAGAATTTCTCCTACTTTTATTGATTATATTGAACATTACTCTCCGCTTTATTATCATTTTTAACAACTCTCTTCATTATTGTTTAATAAATGAAAAATAAAAATGAGGGGGGGAAAAACAGCATTCTGCATCAATCATATTATCCACAATCTCATAAAAATTCTCCATCCTTTCTTTAAGTCTGACTTTTTTCTTCTATTAAAATAGCATGAGGTTCAATTTTTGATTGGAGAATTGTATCAATTTTAAAACACCGAGATGATGTTTAATATAATGTATCATCTCTGAAAGTGTCCTAGATATTTTTTACATTTAAATAAAAAAGATATTTTTTACTTTTTGTGTTTTCCAGGAAAGTTATCTAATGGAAAATATTCTTTAGAGTACGGTTTAGAGGATTTTATGGACATTCTATTCTCTCTCTTGCCGCACATTAAGATAAAAACTCTCATGTAGATAGATATAAGCAGGATCTTGGACCTCCAAAATATCACTAATCATTATTTTTTTTTTACATTACTAATCTGTACATTCAGAAAATACATTTTTGTATCCTAAAAAAAAATAATAAAGTAGCCTGTTCATGTGACATAAATATGCAAAAATGATTATTATAGTCATCAGTGAATCTTGATAACAGGTAAATTTATAAAAAATTTATCTATTTTCTAAAAAAAAAAAAAAATTCGACTTATTCAATCAAATGTAATTTTTATTTGAATAAGAGAGGAGAGTATATCTGTAGAAAACGGAATGAATAGAAAATTTTTTGACGAGAGAACACATGTTCATCTGCAACTCCCAATAAATCTCCTGAGGAAGGATTCTGTCAATATATTGATACATAGCCAACGTTTTCTGATTATTATTGTAAGAGTATATATCAAAGCGCAAAACGCGCGCTAGGCGAATCTAAAATTAAAAATTTTCTCTCTCTCCCCTTCTCTATATAATCTTAAATTTCCGTTAAGAATTTTATTATAAAAATAAATCTCTGCTTCGTTTATTAATTTACGAGATGCGCGACTGTTTTGCTTTTTTTATATTTTGATTGATTGATTTTTTTTAGAGTGGTTAAAATCGAGTATTTTTAAGAGAAACAACAGTTGTACTGCTTGTAGATTGGAGCGCTGCTGAAGTGGTTCAGTCAGAACGCTCGTATCCGGAGTGTACCCGTAGCTATAGCAACAGAACACAACATCAGACGTCCCACCCTTGACCTTGAACCTGGGACACACGCAGTTGCCTCCTCCACCCCTACATCGTGACGTCACTTGGTACATAGCGTGTTGTCTGAGATCCGGCTGGCAACGATTGCATCGAACTGAGCCAATAGATCCGAACCGTTTCGGATCGAATCGTCGTAAATTGTTACTACTACGGATATTTTTGTTATTGATTCCTGTTTTTACCATCGACTACTCTCGAGTTCGCATCACTCGATTAGTTTGAGATTCTTAATTAAGTAGGAGAGAGAGATAAAGAAGAGAAAGCCAGAGAAGAAGAAGAAGAAGAAGAGAGGTCGGTCAGTGAGTCACGCTTATGTGTGCGAGTCTAGACAACATCAAGGACAATCCAAAAAAGGGGCACGAACTCGGGCCAATAAACTTATCTTCTTTAAAAAAAAAAATCCTGCGATACCATCGAAAAATCTGTGCAAAAATACCTTTACGCCAGTAGTCCCTTTGCATTTTTGCCTTTGGCGCGAATGGCTAAAAATATTGTTCGGTTTGAAAAAATATTATTTTTTTTTTATTTTTTGCTCGACTTCAAAATGACTTATATAGTAGATGAGACCTGTTAATCCAGTTTTCGGCGAAAGGGAGGGTGAAATTTCACGTTCGTTCAACAACTGCCGAGACCTTTCACGCTTCGTGAATGTTGCTCTACTTTTGTCTGTCTGAAAAATCAGACACGACGACGCAGCAAAAGTCTGCACAACATCTCGACGCGTACGACTTCTAACCAGGACGTATGTGTGTGTGTATATTTAAGGGGTGGCAAACGGAAGAAGCCTTTCCTTTGCAAACGAGATTAGGCGTTAAGATCGCACCCAAAGTAACAAATCTACACGCACACGCACGCAGAAAACGTTTATTTTTGTACGAATAATAGTCATGCAACGATTAGCTTAATCCTTCACGCTTAATCTACGCCAACTACTTAATATCTTAATATAATAAATTGCTCAGTTACAGCAGCAGCAGCAGCGACTTGGCAATGGGTTGTCGGTTATGATGACTGAGCAACACTGTCTGCTCAGTTACAGCAGCAGCAGCAGCAGCGACTTGGCAATGGGTTGTCGGTTATGATGACTGAGCAACACTGTTTAAACAGGAAACTCAATAAACTGGGATGTTTACGAGTAACATAATTCAAATGGGTTGAGAAAGGATACAGTTCGCGCTGTATGTTAAAACAAACCACGCACATAATCTGTTTTCCGGACTAGGCAAACATAGAAGAAGAAGAAGAAGAAGAAGAAGAAGAAAAAAATTTTCTGCCGTTCCTCTCAATGGCTTCCTGAGTCTCTAATCTCCAATTTTAAGAGAACACTGCAGCCATTACGATAACCGTGATTTGATATAAGGAAATTTTTTGCAGGAAGGATAACTCAGATCACGAGTTCTTCACATCACAATAACGAGTTCGGCCTATATGGAAACAACTCACAACAGGATGTTTAAGTTACTATGGGGAAACACGTGCTTGTCATCTATCCCTCATTTCCTACTGTATAACGATAACTGTAACGTCGTAAGGAGGGAAAAGTTGACCCATTTTGATAAAAACGACAACACGTTATAACAATCACGTGTCTTCTATAATTATTCACACGACCTACGTATCAGCTCATATGAGAGTAGTTTTAATTGAGTTATAATAATGTGCAATTTTCTGAATTGTTTCCAGTCATAAAATTGCTCTAGAGGAAAAAAAAAAAAATTGCACACAAAAAGAGCTATTTACACATTTCCTAGATATCCATAAACGAGTTAAGTAGCCGAGATTCGGAGAAAGTAATACAGTACACTGAGAACATTTCAGTTCATAAGTTTATAGTTCAGGAACACTTATTTTAATAATTTTATCAATAGATAACGAAAGAACATTTCAATTTGAAAAGTTTTAGAGAGGAGCAAGAACACTTGTTTCAAAAGTTTGAGTAGTTATTGAATACTTGTTTTAAATGACTTCAAAGTAGTCAGGAACACTTTAAAGGTTTTTGAGCAATCCATTAACATTTATTTAAATTTTAGAATAGCTCAGGAACACTGCAGTTAAAACGTTTTACAGCAGCTTAGCTTACTTATTTAAAAAACTTTTATAGTAAACAAGGAACACTTTTTAAATATAATTTTTGAATAAATCAGGAACACTTCAAATGTTTTTTTTTTTAATCCAGGAACATTTATTTAAATAATATTTAGACTAGCCCAGGAACACTAACTTTAAATAATTTTCGAATAATTAAGGAGCACTTCGATTGAAATATTTTAAAGTGGCCAGAAACACTTCAAATATTTTTGAATAGTCCTGGAACATTTGCTATAGAATAGCTCAGGAATACTGCAGAAAACCTTTTACAGAAGCCCAGGAATACTTATTTAAATAATTTCTAAATAATTCAGGAACACTTTGATTCAAATATTGGTTTTTTTGAATAGCCCAGGAACACTTCGAATGTTTTTTAATCCAGGAATATTTATTTAAATTGTTAGAGTATCCTAGGAACACTTCTTTAAATAATTTTTGAATAGTTAAGGAGCACTTCGATTGAAATATTTTAAAGTGGCCAGAAACACTTCAAATATTTTTGAATAGTCCTGGAACATTTGCTTAAATAATTTAAGAACAGCTCAGGAACACTGATTTTAGAGCAATTCAGGAATAATTATTTTTAAATAAATTTTATAACAAACCAGGAAAACTTTTTAAATAATTTCTGATTAATTCAGGAACTGATTCAAATACTGAATTTTAGAATAGCCCAGGAACATTTCTAACGTTTTTTTAATCCAGGAACATTTATTTAAATAATTTTTAGAGTAACCCAGGAACATTCTTTAAATAATTTTTGAATAATTTAGGAACACTTTGATTCAAATGCTGTATTTTAGAATAGTCCAAGAACACTTCACATGTTTTTGAGTTAATCCAGGAACATTTATTTAAATAATTTTTAGAGTAACCCAGGAACATTCTTTAAATAATTTTTGAATAATTTAGGAACACTTTGATTCAAATGCTGTATTTTAGAATAGTCCAAGAACACTTCACATATTTTTGAGTTAATCCAGGAACATTTATTTAAATAATTTTTGAATAATTCAGATACACTTTGATTCAAGTATTTCAGATCAGTCTAGAACACTTATTTAAACAATCCAGAAATACACTAAAGTTAAAATATTTTAACAACAACCCAGGAACACTTAGTTTCAAATATTTTAGACTATTCAAAGGAATATTTGTTCAAATAATTTTGGAGCAGAAATGAACACTTCAACCTGAATCTTTTAGAAGAGCGCAAGAACATTTGCTTTAAATGTTTTCTACCTTAGTCCAGGAACACATTTCGAAAGTTTTAACCCGGGAACACTTCAATTCAGACATTTTAGATCGTCCCACGAATATTTTATCCGAAAAATGGCCAATGCGATAAACGTTAACCTATCCAGAAGTACGTTCTCTGACATTAGAATCGCTGTACACAGTTCCGGTTTGTGTAGTATTACAGGCATTATATGCAGACGTAAGCACTAAACAGAAAGAAAGAAGAAGAAAAAAAAAAAAACACGTTCGAGTTGTCAAAATGTTACAGAACTTTATCGCATTGTGTACGTGAATACGCAAATGGGGAACGTATCAGAGTGAATTTTGATAATCGCCTCCGGGTCAACTCTTGCATCGCTAACTAGGGAGGTACAAGTCTAGACAAAAAAAAAAGTGCGCCTGGATCACCTAATAGATTGTGGCGTTCTCTCATTGGCCCGACCGCAAAACCACTCTGCTTGCTACCGTCCCAGGATTTTAAGGAACCAGTTTCGCGAACGGTGTACGGTATATAAAAAAAAAAAAACTGACTCTGTACCGACGACCTAGTCACATACAAGTCCGGTCTAATAGAGAGAGGTTACTTTCACTATTCGTGAGTTAAACGTGACATTTTTCAACCCTTCACTTCTAGTTTAACACGCACTTATATAAAAATATTAAAATTCTCCTTAGGAATGGTGTCATTTTACTCGCGTAAGAAATGGCGCCAAAAATTTCACTCGATCCGAAAGTTTAAAATTTTTCGGAAATTACGGTTTTTCGAGACGATATTTTACACTTTTTACGATTTTTTTTAGGTCGTTCAGTGGTGGAAGACTCGTCCAGAGTTAAGAGGGAGTTTAAATCGCGGACCGAATTTTAAAAATTCGCGAGATTTTCGAGTTTTGGACCCATACGCCGGTGACCCAAATTCTCGTACGGTGTCGAAAGTTTGTAAATTTTATAATTTGCCATGTTCTGCCGGCGTCGTTGTGGGTATAGTCGAGTTCTATCGGAAATGTCGGCTACACAACTACGTCTCAGAAATTATCGCCAGTAATCGATGGTCCCTCTCTCTCCACGCGCGAATAGTGAAGGGAGCCTTATCGCCACAAGATATACCTGAACTATAGTTCCGACTTGTTTCGGGCCATTCATTCTATTAACCTCCGTTCCTCTTAGCCCCCCCAGCCTTGGATATCGCATACCAAAGGTCTCTGGCGTACAGAAATCCATCTCCCGTATCTGACGCGACGTTCCACTGCGTAACAGTCTGGCAGACCGAAATGTCACATACCACGTGATCGTTGTGATGATTTCCACATTTAAACTGTTGTTTGTCGGCTGTTGAAGGTAACCGTGAGCTACAACACCCCAAAATGGCAAGACTGCATAACATTCGGCACCCCGCAAATACCAGAAGAGAGAGTTTTATCTCTTTCGACCGGTGCCCTGTTATAAATACTTCTCTCTTAACGTACGAAACGTAGGTAGAGGAGAGAATAACTCGAAATGATTAAAAAATAGGAGGTCAGTCGAAACATTTTGCACTCTAGACCCATTCTCTAAACTACCATTCTGCCAAAATATCGTGTAATGATGTTGGCTGTTTAAATTTCTCGGATACCGTACCACACGTTGGTACATCGCAAGTTGTTAATCCTTCGGTTCCCGATAACCTGCAGACATGTACGTAATCTATGCAAAACAGCGTGGTTAGGCATTAACAATTGTATTAATGCGTAACAATTCGAAAGTGATGAGGAACCACGATACACGCTACTTTCAATAGGTTAACGCGGGACTTCTCCATAATAGGGATCGACGCCATAACTCTTCTCCATTACACGATCTTCCCAATATTTCTAAAGCATCTAGAGCACCGATAATACCCGAAAATCAAACAGGAGTAACGTTTAGATCCGTATATAAAGTGTGGAACAGGCCTCCACCCCGTCTGGTCTACAGCTCGTACGTTCGAGTATATAGCTTGGCAGACGGTGTATCTGTCATGGATCGTAAGACAGAGTAACACACTCACCTTGACAAAGATCATCGGAAACGTTGGCTGACTCGTATAACTTTATATTAACCACCGGCAGTTATTATATATATCCAGAGTTTAGATTGTAAAAGTGTTGGACTGAAGAGACAGTTAAGATATGACGCACTACGGAGAATGCACAGACCGATTTTCCAACTGCTCGTTTGTGAAAGGGCGCATGCTCCTAACTGGGTTGTAGCCTGTTCGACTCTCATTGGTTGTCTTTCACCCCTAGTGCTTGCCACCCTGATAGAAAGAGAGCACCCACGCTTTGGAAAACTGCCAGCTACGACAGTTATGGCAGCTTGGGTTGGGCGCACCGAGTGTATATTTGTGTCGGTGGTTTCCACTTTAAAACGTCTGGATAGAACCTTGTCTAGTCTGTTAAAGATGACCGCAAAACAGTCGCCGTGAATGCTGATACCATCCAACTTTCTCGTTACTTCCTCCTCTTTTCGTTAACGCATACAATAACAGATATATTTATATATATGCATACAACCATATACTCGCTTATCTTCTCTGTTTTCGTCGAGACTCCTCTATTAAATACCAGAGCGCCATATTGGTGACTGTAAGTACTTTAACGATTTATATATATTTGCTCCGTTTGCTTTATTATTTTTCTTCGACTAATGAGATCGCACTATTCGTCACGCCGGCATCTGGAACAGCTGATGATGAAAAGTATCGAGAATTTATGCAAATTAACAACAGCGCTTTTCTACTTTTTCTATCGATCTTCTTCTTCTCACACCTAACCACATATTATTATTATTATTATTATTATTAATCTTTAAAAAGTTCATCTGTAACAAAATACGTTTCGTTCTGTGGTCTCTGTAGAAAGGACCGATTGATAAAGCTGTGTGCATCTTATAAAAGTGTCAAAGGTCAAGAGGTTCGTCCTCAGTTAAGGAGTGTGTTCTCTTCTACGTGATGAAACCGTATCGCATAACGAATTAATAAATGCAGATATTTTTAAGTGTGCTGATTAAAACATGTTACTTTAGAAATTCGATTTTTCGTAAACACCCGTTCCAAATTTGGCTCCTAGTTACGAGTGTAGCATCTGTAGCTCAAGGACGACCTTTTTATTATTATTATTATTATTGTTATTAAATGTAATACAGTAAGCTATATTCTCCTACTTTGTCGCGCTCTTTTACAGCTGGTTGCGTGCTGTTTGCCAGTTTTTGGATCTAATTTGGAGTAAAAAAAAATTATAAAATTGTTCTCAGTAGATAAGATCGACTCTAGAAGATTTTGTGCGAAATTATATGTAAATTTTAAGTTATAATTATCTTTGTAGCGCATTTATAAACTCTCTTTAAAGACGGAGTGCGTTAATTATGATTTTGAAACGATCCCAACTCTTCCTGAATTAGCATCGTAGATTTAGGCTGCTATTTTTAATTCGGAGATTAAAAATAATAGCAATATAACCGATATTAACCCACAGTTACCATTATAAATCGGCTTATTGGTTTTTGTATAGTCGACATTCTACTTTGCCTGCCCCACATATACTGCTATGTGTGTTTATCGAATATTTGCAACACTTAAGTTAGCATTTGCACCAGTCTTACTTATTACATACATCAATCAGTAGATGGAATCAATAGAGCTGTAAATAGCACGTTGCAACTACTCAAACTCGTAAATGGAGCAGTTAAAGTAAAATCTAGCCATTGTCTCGATCGCACGCTTATTAGCGGCGGAGAGCAAAAGAGCCATTTTGTGTCGAGGCATAATTAGTCATATTTTTTATTTATCGATCTACCTGCGAACTATAGAGTTTTTTTTCTTTTATTCCCCTTCGTAATATTTCGGATACGTCATTAATATTAGTGTTTTTTAGTGTGTTATCGGAGGCTACACCCTTGTTTTTACTGTTTAACTTTCATCCCCGCTAATCTTTATCAATGACAAGTGACACTTCTTATCTACCTTAATATATGTCCCTAGTCCAATGGGCTGTCATCTTCGTAGCCTCCAGTCTATGCAATCGCCATGACATCCGTGGGATTTCTCTCTGCCTTATATAATCTTCACGATAATTTCCGTAAAAACTTTATTTTTCTCTTACATAAAATCCGTGATAAATGGCCGAAAGATTTTTTAATGGCATCGTATCGTCGTTAAAATAAATACGTTTACTATAAAAAGGTATTTTTTTTTATCCTCTTCCTCGTGTATTTTAAATAGTAAATTTACCATAACAACACTTTTTTTTTTTTGTACTCGACGATATCGAATTTTTGTCAAAGATTAATAAGTGTGAACTGTAAAGTCAAAGGATTTATTTATATAAAAACGTGGCATTTTTAACTCGTTAACGTGAGATTAAATTTAAAAAAATATATAATTTAATCCAGTGGTTCTCAACCTTTTTTCTGTCGAGGAACACATTTTAATGTTTCAAATTTGGCGACACACCTGAATATTTTAAATAATAATAATTTAGATTTAACAACGAATTTTTATTAACAGATTATTGTAATTTGGCGACACACCTGAATATTTTAAATAATAATTTAGATTTAACAACGAATTTCTATTAACAGATTATTGTAATTTATTCTTATTTATTACATACATACTTGTACAATGGAATTATTAAAATGGCGGACTTTATTAAATTATAGCGCCATCTGCAGATTTTGTCTTTTTTAGAGAAACTATAATTTTAATCTTTATTCCTTATTAAGTTATAGCGCCATCTGAAGATTTTGTCTTTTTTAGAGAAACTATAATTTTAATCTTTATTCCTTAATGTTTAAATTATGAAAAAAGGACAAAAAATTTTGGCTGTCGCAGAAATTCGAGTGTTATATTTTTCTAACGATAACCTATTTATAGGAATCAGTACAGTGGTTCGATTGCAAAAGAGATATCCATCCAACCTTTCATTATTAATATGCACTAGATATTACCCGCTCACACAAATGAGCGGAAATCTTGTGACTTAATCTTGTAACTTTGTAATATAATGCGAAAAACTTCGCGAACTCATACAGGATCATCCAGATAACCTATTTATAGGAATCAGTACAGTGGTTCGATTGCAAAAGAGATATCCATCCAACCTTTCATTATTAATATGCACTAGATATTACCCGCTCACACAAATGAGCGGAAATCTTGTAACTTTGTAATATAATGCGAAAAACTTCGCGAACTCATACAGGATCATCCATCTTGGATCATCAAACGGTGGCCATTATTAAGTTATAGCGCCACCTGCGGATTTTGTTTTTTAAAAGAAATTACAATTTTAATTTAATTTTTATTCCTTAATTTTTAAATTATTAATAACGACATAAAAAACTTTTGAATGTCGCAGAAATCTGAGGATTGCATCTTTCTAAGTATGCCATATTTATAGGAATTGTTACAGTGGTTCGATTGCAAAAGGGATATCCATCCAACCACGTTTCGCTTATTAATATATATGATTCATACATTTCATTCTTAATTTTTCGCGGCACACTAGTTGAGAACCACTGATTTCACGAATCAGTAATAAAGTTTACTAAATTATCGTTATCCGGAGTGGTTTATTTTATTTTATTTTTATTTTTTTCTGTAACAATTTTTCAAAAATTAACCGATTTATAGATCTGATGTTTTTGCCTTTTTCAGTCCTGCTAGGAAATAGTCTGCAATAAATGGAACGTTTATTCACTAAATTGTTTTTATACTCTCCAGTATTTTAACCCATCAGTTAAAGAATTTTTTCTTCTTCTTGAGAACACACAATTCTTTCTCGACTTATTGAGATGACAAGTGCACTTTTGCAAAATAACCAAGTCATTTCGAGAAAACCCATTGGGTTAAAGATCAATAATGAGCACTTTGTGTGTCCTTTCCCCAATATATATACGAATTTTTCTGCATTCTTTATCAAGAAAAGCGGATTTTTTAATCAATAACAGCGGCGATGTTGTAATTTTGTTTATTTTTTCGTGGAAAAATAAAAATTACCTATATGTTGACTTGATAAAATTAGCCTTTCCTTATCCACGTATATATGCATTTAACTCTTTTTTTTGCATCATCCCGTTTTCTAATTTTACTACTAAATCATCAGTCTAGATTAGTAGACAATGAAAACAACACAAGCGATGATGACACGCACGAAAAAAAATTGCAGAATTTTTTTTTTTTACATTGCAATGAGTAGCAAACAACAATTGTTCCTGATGATGATTATTCCTATTTTAGTAGATTACTAAAAATCTAAAACTGAAATCGTTAGTCTAAATTAGTAATGAACTAAATACTTGACACTGATAATCTTGCAGTAAGGTGAATGCAAGAAAACATTAGAATTGTTTACAGAATTTTTAGTGTGTGGAGAACAGTTGTAATGAGTTTAAATGAACAAAAAAATATATTTTCAGAGTTTAATATTTAATGAAACAACATCTTTATATACTTTGAGAGCCAAAAAATTTGAATATTTGCTTTTAAAACTTGAAAGTCAGTGTGTTCATAGGTTTCAAGTTTGAAAATCTGTATAATTGTTGACTTTTTAAGGACATATGAGGCTTGAATTTTTCTGATTTAGAGATAATAAAGGATTAGAGAGCTAAAAAATCTTAAAAGTTTGCTTTTAAATTTTTAAAGTTAGTGTTAGATTTAAGTTTCTAATCAGTGTAGTTGGTGACTGTTTAAAAGGCACATCAGAATTGAATTTTTCTTGTTTAAGGAGGAAAAAAATGGAAGTTTAAAGTTAAAATTAAATGAAACATTTTTAAATACTGTACTAAAGTTGTAGACATTCTGCCACTGTAGAAGACTAAAAAGGCAGAAGAATGAACACTGCCTAGTGCTGGATTCTTATGTCTAAAAATAAGTGTATCAATAATTAGTGACTGTTTAAAGACATATGAGTTTTGAATTTTTATCAATGAGAGAGAATAAATGATATTTATAGTTTAAACTTAAAATAAAATTATTTTTTAACTCCTCTAACTGAGAAAAATTTAAATCTCCTGTGCTTTTAAACAGTCTAATTATATAGATTTTCAAACTTTAATATTAGACCTTTCAATTCAGTTTGAAAACACTGTAGTTAGTAACTGTTTAAAGGTAACATGAGACTTGAATTTTTCTCAGGTAGAGAGATTAAATGATATTTTAATTAATTTTAAACTGTAATTATTGTTTATTCTCTCAAATTAACGAAAATTCAAGCCTCTTGACTCTTTAAACAATCACTTACTATTGAGACATTGAAAAATTAGACTTAACTGAAAGGTCTAATACTAATTTTCAATGTATAAAAAAGTAAATTTGCAAAGTTTTTAGGTCTGAAAGTATCTAAAAGTGTAGTTTCATTTAATTTTTAATTTTAATCTCCATTTTTTTCTCTCTAAATGAGAAAAATTCAACCCTGATGTGCCTTTTAAACAGTTATCTGATTAAAAACTCAGCTAAAAATACTTAAAATTAATTTTTTAATTAAAAACAAATCTACAGAATTTTTCTGAATCACGTTAGACATTTTATCCAATTCTGAAAACCAGTACAGTTGGTGCGCCTGTTTAAATACTTATGGAGAGTTGAATTTTTCTCATTCAGGAAGTGTTAGTAATGCAAATGTGTTACCACATAACTCATGTAAACGGGATTGCATGTCTATTTGCATAAATTGCATTACCAAATGCGAATTTTCCAAACTGCAAATCGAGTATTTCTTTCGTTAAACATTCTAAACAATCGGAGAGACCGTTCTAAACACCACAACTATTAATCAAAACATTTTCCAAAGTCACGCCAGTTGTTAATAAAGGAAAATTCTTGAGTGAAACCTTTCAAATTGTCTACATAATATTGTATAACCTTTGGAGAGATTCCTCAGATCTAATAATGAATAATTCAAGATGGATTGGATTATGTAGCGGGTATAGTTGCTTCTGGATGATAGATACAGTAGCTGTAGCCAATTAAGTTGCTTTCTGATTTGCATCTTAATTAAGCGTCGACAGTATCGAGTTTATCATTACTAGAAAGATGGGCACAGCATGACTTGGATATTGATAGAATTATTAATGCATCCAACGAGGTCTTAATTGCACATTTTGTGCCCGATCCTACTACTACTACTCTGCATCTAGATCGATTGTCGTAAGGTGTTGAATTAAATGATCTTCTATGTACACTGTGCGAGTAAACAGCTTTGTAGCCAATAAGATTCCAAATTTCCATCTCAAACTCGAGTCTGATATGCAAAATAACGCGAATTTTGCGATTAAAAATACATTTAAATGCTATGAACGACGTACAAAAAGATCATCCCAATCTTTTGATGGGTTAATTACCTTCGAACGAATCGGTTCGCCATACTGTAATTATGATCTGATTTCTGATCAATTTGTACTACAGGAAAAAAGTGCATCTGGTGATAGGTTTTCAGACGTCTAATTCTGACCTCTGCAGTGACCTTTCTTGAAACTTCTCCAATAACTGTCACACAGTTTCCAAAGAATAGCTCTACTGGATATCACAATAGCTTAGGCGTTTTCCGACGGAACAATAGCATGGAAATTCTTATCGCCTGTTTTATCAAGAATGGCGATATAATGTTACGTTCGCCTCTGAATGGTTTAATGCACTTTATGAACTGGGAGACTGCAACCCGCGTTTACGTGTCGGACAGTTGCATGACTTTGCATAATTACGAATCTTTTTTTTCTTTCTTATTCTTTGCACAATTTCAACTCTTGTTTATACATAAATCTTGCGCATTTATAAATTCTAAGTTCGTTCAGTTTCGTAAATTCCGAGTTTTATAGATTCTGAATAAGTTCAGTTTCGTAAATTTTACGTTCGTTCAATTACGTAAATTTTACAATCCTTCAGTTTAATAGAGTATAAGTTTGTTCAATTTTTATAAATTCCAAGTTCATCTAGTTTCGTAGATCCAGATTTTGTTCAAATTTCGTAAATTCTACGTTCCTTCAGTTTCGTAGATCCAGATTTTGTTCAAATTTCGTAAATTCTACGTTCCTTCAGTTTCGTAGATCCAGATTTTGTTCAAATTTCGTAAATTCTACGTTTTTTCAGTTTCGTAGATACAGATTTTGTTCAAATTTCGTAAATTCTACGTTTTTTCAGTTTCGTAGATACAGATTTTGTTCAAATTTCGTAAATTCTACGTTCCTTCGGTTTCGTAGATCCAGATTTTGTTCAATTTCGTACATTTAACTTTCTTCAGTTTCGTAAAATACGAAGTTCATTCAATTTTGCAAATTCCAAGTTTATCCAGTTTCGTAAGTTCAACTTCGTTTAATTTTACAAATTATAAAAACGCTTCAAGTCCATAAATCCAAAATTCGCTCAACTCGAGTACGAATACTTAAAAAAAAAAAAAAAAAAGGCCATTTTGTATAATGTTTTATGTTTTCTATGCCTAATGCATAATGTTTTGGCAACACGGAGGGTTCGTAGAATTTGCAAAACTTACTGCAAATGAATCATTCAGAACGGATGTAAAACTGGCTGTTAACTATGAGTGTTGTGAAATATCCAGTTCCTTCCATTGTTACTGTTTATTTTAAATTCCTCGAAACAAGAAACAAAAGGGTGGCAGTGCTGTCAGCTCTAAATTTATTGCCAAAACTTCCCTAAAAAGAAAAAGTTCGTATACATAAACATCTCTCGGAAATTTTAATTGTATTTTTCGTTAAGAATGCGTATACAACTCGAACACCTGACGTTATTAAAAGTGACGTTAATGTTAATCAGTTTGTTCAGATTCTGATTGATGAGTTAGTTTGCATTTAACCCCTTGCACACGAGGAAAAAATAAATAAATATATAACTCGAAATATGAATGGTTATAGCGACAAAGATTGACGTTAATGAGTCGTATCTAGTTCTAATCTTCGATAACAGTTTATTGCATCCGTATCGCTTTCCTATCTCGCACTCTGATCGCGAATTTTAAAGAAAAAGAAAACTTTTAAAAGTGTTTAACAGCGACAGAATTAGCGAAATTGCTTATTAATTTTTTAAAAACGAACCAATCTCTACAACGTAAAACAAATTTTAAACGATTTTTGATCCCACAAATTAATCTTTACGGTAATCGAGTGCGCCGTTAAAATTTTACGATGCCGGATTTGGCGCTTCTAAATTTTTCTTTATTGATTTATATTGCCATAAATTAAAATTTTCACTCTACAGTAACGTCGTCGAGAGGTGAGAAAACTCGATTTTTTGCTAACTACTTCAGTAAACATAAGAGATATCGGTTAAATTTTCCGTTTAACACGGACGAGAAATCGAGTCTCGAAAACTGCGAAAGTTCTTTTAGTCGAATAAAATGCGATTATTCGGCAGTTTTCGATGTTTTTCAAACTAAAAATGCAATCTAGACTTTCGTACTTTGTTCTTTTGTGTGGAATATATTATATTTCTTTCGAAATAATTCATTTGTTTAGATTTGTTAGGCAACGAACTGAATCGTACTCGATCAAAGTAACTCGTTTAATCCATCATGGTCAAGGTAAATCACTACTTAAAGGCTGTTAATCGGATATTAGCTTCAAATTCTCTCGAATTTTTAAAGAATAACAGGAAATATCGCTTTGTAATTCTATATATGGCTCTAAAAGTACTGTATGTTGCAATATACGCGCTTATTATGGACAACTGTATTGCAAATCGCAGTGTAAGCTATAGCAGAAGTTATGCGCTTATTTGTGTTTCTGGAAGAAAAGAAAAGGTTTTAAACAATAAAATTAATCGTTAATCGAATATTAGCTTTAAATTTTTTCGAATTCTTAAAAAAATACCAGGAAATATTGCTTTGTAATTCTATATATGGCTCTGAAAGTACTGTATGTTGCAATATACGCGCTTGTTATGGACATCTGTATTGCAAATAGCAGTGCAATCTATATCGGAAATCACACGCTGGAAGCAAAACAAAGCTTTTAAGCAATAAAATTTGTAGACATCAGTGCCAAGCCACAATTTATACAGTTTTCATGGTTATAGCTAAAAAGTATGGATGTAATTACAACATTTATGTTTTAAAAAATAGGCAGAATAAGAGCTAAAGTATAAAAAAAAAATCATTTTTCAAAAATAGTGATTGATGAAATGGAGAAAGTACTAAATTTTTACTTTTTTTTTTCCTCTTTTCTTCTCTTCTTTCTTCCTTCACGAAGATGATTTTTGGAAACAAGTTTGATTGTCAAAATGAAAGATCCTCTTTTCTTTCTTCCTTCACGAAGATGATTTTTGGAAACAAGTTTGATTGTCAAAATGAAAGAGATAGAAATAGTTGCTTCTTTCTTTTTTTTTGGATATTTTATTATTAGAAAAAAGTAAATTTCGAGTGGCTGAGTTAGGATCATTCGTTTTGATCAGTGTTTCTGGGAATAAGATTGAGTTTGACTGTACTTGATTAAAGTTAACGAGGTTGTACGAGTCCTTCTGTAAAACAACTAACGTTTCAGAAAAGAAACGAGAGAGAGTAGAGCAAGAATGTTTTTAGAAAAGAGAAATTGGAACATAAAGTGCTACATCAGCAAAATTACGAATAAGATTAGCCGTAAGCAAAGAAGGTCATTGATACCAAGGGAAGAGAAGAAGAAAGAAAGAAAGAAAAAAAAAAAGAAAGAAAGGAAACCTTAGAATATCAACATCGAAGACGAAAATGTTACATGGAAAAATAAAGAAAATATAAGTCAAAAAATGTAAAACAAAGACTGGAGAAGCTATTCGCAATGCAATTAATGCAGCAAGCCATTTATTTGAATGTGGTACTCCTGTCTATCCTTTTTACAACCAAACACGACAGGATGATCAGATTTAACTCGAAGATCGAGTAAAAAAAAAAAAACATAAATAAATTCTGTATTTTACATCTACAATTTTTCTTATCCTATTTTTACATCTACTGCTTGAAGTAAGGATAAGATTGATGATTTTAGAACAAAAAATAAATAAAAAAATATATGACATATTTTGGTCGGATATACTTTCCGGAAATGATAGAAAATGACTGCGATAGAATTCGAGAAAAACAGTTAAAAAATAATTTTTTTCTTCTTCTTCTTCTTCTAAGAAGAAAAATCGAGTATAGTTTTCCTCTGGGAATTTTTAAATATCGTAATTTTATATAACAAGAAGAGGTCGTTTGCCTCACGATGTTATCCCCGAAAATAATGAGGACCTATCTCTACTTTTGTAATTCGGCCGAAAATAGCCGAGCTATTTATTCTTATCACACTAAACGCATAAAATATATTAGTCGAGCGAATAAATACCGTTATTTCAATTATTAAATTATGAAAAAAAAAACTTTTTTTTTCTCTTCTTCTTCTCTACTTACTGTGCCACCGGTTGAGATAAGAAACGGGTTTATTTTTTTGACACTTTATCAATGGAGTCGAGTCGTGCGGGAGATAGATAGCTGAAAGCTTTTTATACAACAATATAAAACTCACGTGTATAAAGTTTTATTGTGTAAATATTCCGAGTTACGTAAGAAACACACGCACACACGTAGTAAACACTTAAAACACAAACACTCTAAAAGATATTAAACAGTTTTTAAAAGTGTCATTCAATACCCAACAACCGAGATCGAAATTATGAAATGCGATAGTTTGTTTTCAAGTCGTGTTAAATTTAAATCGGGAAATTTTAATATAATTCGATCCGTGAACTGTTTAAAACTACTGGTTTTCACGATGGTATTGAATACGCCACGACGTAAGTCGAAAATTAATTATTCGAAACACTCCATGTCGAAATGTCTCGAACGGTTCTTAACGACGTAAAAAAACGCGTAAACGTAAGTGGAGGGGGGAAAAGACGGTATTGAATACGCCACGACGTAAGTCGAAAATTAATTATTCGAAACATTCCATGTCGAAATATCTCGAACGGTTCTTAACGACGTAAAAAAACGCGTAAACGTAAGTGGAGGGGGGAAAAGGTCGCGTAGACAATTCTTTTATTAATTTTTAACGGTCCAGCGAATTTTAAAACTCGCATTTCCTTGGCACGAATGCGATTTTTTTTTTTAACTGCATCCTAATTGTCGAGAATTTACGAAAATGATTACTACCGAATTATTACAATATATACAAATATTAAATCAATTTTATACTTTGTGCCCGACAGGCCTTTATGGAATGAAAACAGGCACGCGATGCCTGCACGAATGCCTATCATTCAGAGTAATAGAAAGCGCAGCTGTTAGTTTTTCATATGTTTTTACTATGTCGTTTCGATCATGTGAGCGAGAGCGAGAGAGAGAAAGCGTGCGTCATAAGCTAGCTGTCTCCTTAATCACAGTATCAAGGTTTTTTTTTTTTGCAACGAATATACATAATATCGGTTCGACTTAACAATGACTCATTCCTTGCCTTTAATGGAATCAAAATAAATGCATTTTTAAACATTTAATCGATATTTTCGTGACATCTGACGAACGTTGCGATTTGTCGCAAGAAACTTTCGCAACTCTCTCTCTCCTCTTTTTTCTGTCTTGCAGAGTAATTTATGCATTGTCGCGCGTGAATCATAAATGAGTAACGTGATAAACATTCTGTACGTCAATACCAAATTTTTTAGCAGGCCTCTCCAGAGAAAACGATCATCGAATCTGATTAAACTCCAGCATCGAGAGGGATTGAATAATCTTATCGGTTTTTTTTTTTTTTAATTATTATTCATATCGCGTGAAAGGTGAAGTTAATCTTCAAGATCGGCAATTATCGTCTTCCATACGTGTAAAAAAAAGAGAAAAACCAATAGACTAGTTGTCCACTTCCTCTGGTTATCAATCCCTCTTATAATAATAGTCCGTCCCTCATGAAAAAAGCATAACACAGTTGGCATTTCATTATCGCAAGTTGTTTATTAGCTAATGGTTATTTTGGGATTCACTTAATCAATGCCTTTTGCGGGGCCTCAGATCTCTGTAACCAGTCGAGCGTAAATCTTTTATTGTTTGGGGTCTTCCTGTCGATTATTCATTCTTTCTTCGTTTTGCAGCGACGAATTTCCTTGTCTGTGCTTGGCCAACACGTGAACGAATTGCATTTACACTTCTTGACAATGTTGACATTGTCACACATGGCTGGTCACTACTGTCGGCATTCTACTCGTTATCATAAGCACATATATGCGATTTTTTTTTTTTACCAGTAAAGAAAGTTTGTTTTTTACGAGAGTGTAACGAAATTTGTCTCGCATTTCTGATTGGTTAGACGAGAGACAGTTACGCTATTTGAGATCTCTCACGTGTATACGTGACGCCGAAAGTGATAAATGAATTAGTTGCAGTATCTATACTGACGTGCGAGCAATTGATCACCGACGAATCGACACTGCCTCTCCTCAAGTTACCCACGCTCTTAAACCATTAAACAGTGCGTCATCTTCAAGAAGTTAACCGAAACAAACCAGTTAAAATTCTCTCAGACCCTCGGTATGCGATTAAAACAGAAAAGAACTGTTTAATTCCAAAGATGGCACAGGCTGTATGTAGGTCGCATTAAAGTTTGAATTTCTGAATGGCAGACAATCGATGTCTATGTCTGGGTGGTCAAAATTTACACAGTAAATGACATCAATCCGCCAAGCGTGACGAAACAATTGTTTAAAAACGTGATTAATGTCCGTAAAAACACGTTTTTAAAAGTTTACCTATTTGTTCTTAATTAGTTTCGCTCGTAAGTCGAAACCTACTTCCTGATAGACTCGAGTTTAGTAACAAAGTAATGCGGTCTTTCGTTACGCAACTAAGGAATTTAGACGTGCAGACAGAGAGAGTAGTTGACCATAAATGTCTTCTGTGAATAGAAGTGAAATGTTGGATTGGAGTCAAAGTCCCATTTCGACATTCCTGTTCCAGCTCAACATTCGATTTATCAGCGTGGTAGTCGTATTGTAGGAGTCGATTTTAATGCAAATTAATGTTTTCCAAGAGACCCTCTTCCGAATCAAAAGCGTAAATCGTATCCTTAATACGATCGTTAAGCGGTAAAAGAATGATATAAATTCGCCCGAACGGTTCCAGAATTTAACTATTTTTCGACTTTCACACAGAAATATCATAAATCATCACAAGCGGCGATAAATCTAAGAAATTTCCACTTTCCAAAACAACGTTTTAATGTAAATATATACAGCTTTAATGCGATTTCGTGTAGGATTTTTAGAGCTTATATTCGATTATTCTCGTGTAGGATTAAAAAAGGATATAGGCTATATTTTTAAAGTGGTTCTGCTTTCTTGTTTCGCTTTATAACAGAACAAAAATTAATTTTTACTAGTTCTGTGTGTGTGGAAGGTTTCCCGGATTTTAGTATTTTAATTAAAACGTTTCCGGTTCTATGAATTCGAGCAGAACATCAAAATGTTCCGCTGATGGTTTAATTTATATTTTCGTTTATACTTATTCATTGTGTGTCGAGACTTGAGGGTAAAATGCCTTCGCAGCGACTACATGAGAACCAAGAACGAAACGTATTAAATTGAAGTCATAAATAGGAATAAATACAATCGTCTTTCGAACGAAAAAAATCGTATATCGAAGAATAAACCAGCGACGATGTTAAGAGTTATGGAGCATCTGCAACGTAATGTGATGTGGAAGAACTGAATGATATACTAGCATCATTAATGTAAATTATGGAGTATCGAAAAAAAAATAGAGATAACCGAAGAAAATGGACTATCATCGACGATACCGATCAGAAAACTGAGATAAATGGACAATCCTATAACTGTTATACAATATATATATAAACGAGCCATTGAGTAGGCCTAGAGAAAACGTGTTTATAACAATCTATTTAGTTGAATAATTTAATGTTAAGATATTTTATGAAAGAAATAAACTTTTAAAATAAATTTCTATCATTTCGTAACTGATATTTGATATTTATATCGAAAGTAATTTACTCACCAGCATCCAAAGCCGGAAATATTTTATATACTTTAGTTAACAAACCCAAACACGTGATTGATAGTTTTTAAAATTTGATCACGTGACTTGTTCATCCAATCGTCTGCTTTTGATTCGCACATTAGTCTGTTGGCGAAAATTTAATTCCAGGAGTAGTTTACTTTGGCATTCCGTTTACTAGTGTACAATTGAAAAATAAAATTGCTAACGAGAAATTCGAGTGATTTACATATTCATAATATTCGTGACTGACTAATAAATTCACGAGAATAATGTTTTAAAATATCTCATCGCGTGATTTCGCTAACCAATCCGGAACCGTCAACAGTTTTTTTCAATTATCGGACCTCTGGTGAATGAAACTTAAATTCCGATTGAAAAAAAAATAAATTTATTTTATCAACATTTTTATTTCGATTTATTCTCGGCAGTTATATAATCATTAAAAAGTAAAATTATCCGCTACTGGAAAGTGTTTTGAAATTTCGAGTCTAATAAAATCGCATGATTAATAATAAAACACTCTTTCGTTATGTAATTTGTGTAACCAATCATGAAGAGTCTGACTTTTTAAACTGCAAGACCTCTGGCGGATAAAATATATTTCTTAATTATATTAATGGCTAAAATTAAAGACGAAAAATGCTGAAAATATTTTAGTTGCTTTTCATTAAAGCCTGGTTGTTTCAATAGATTATTTTCTTGCCGGATAACTTTTCAAAACTCTTTTCTAAAGACTAAATTACGTTTTTCCGACCTATTTCGGTAACTTCAATACTTTTCTCTCACTTATATGTTTGTTAGTCATAGCGATTGCGTAAAGCTTGTTTTATTCCCCGCCGCCGAACTTGTTTTTTTATTATTATTATCTTCCTTCTGTTACACTATCTTGTTTATTTTATCAGACAAATAATAAATGACACATCCCATCCGTTAATTACTATTGTATGTTTATGCTATTACGTTAATACGATTCTAATTCCGTCCGTTTACCCGACAGTTTGCATTTATGAAGCTTGCAACTAGCATCGCCATTGGCATAATGAAGATCAGACGATTTGAAACGAAATGGACCCGTAAAGTCTAAACTTTCTACCTTGTAATGTTCCTATTAAATTTAATCTTAACGAGTTCTTTACGAAGAACTCAATAAGAAGTTGCAGCGGGAGAATAAATTGAAACCAATCTCTCCAAATAACTTTAAAAGCTGATCTACCATCTGTTAAATAAGACTTTAATACGATAAATTTGCTAATTCTTTACCAATTAAAACTTATTTTTATCTCTCCAGAAAATTCAATTTTGTTGCAGAGTTTAAGTGGAATTTTAATCAAATTGTCTTTTCGTGTTTTGCAGAGTTCTTCTTTTAAAACGAATTTATTATACTGGGGAATTAAAAAAAAAAGCCTGCTAATTCACACGTTGCCGATCTATTTAAACGAACTTGTATACATTTAAGAACGAATTAATTTTAATGATATTCATAAATAAATATAAATTTATGATTCACATAACATTATTGTTTATGAATTCGCCCTTCAGACCTGAGGGATGTATACATTACAAATTAGCTTATTCAGTTTATGTTAAGTAGTGAATTTAGCCAAGTATTTAACCAGTCAAAACTCTAAAGGAGAGAACGGTAACGTTTGAGCGAAAGGTTAAAAGTTGCCATTATTAATTATAGTTATGTAATTTTTTATGTTACAAAGCGCTTAAAGTCCGGTTTGAAAGATTAAGTAAGATTAAAGAAAAACATGATTTTTTTATTTTTATAACTGGGAAGGAAATGACTGTTATGTGGCACATGAAAAATTGTTATATTTTCTTGATATTTATCTTATTTTTAATCGTACATGTTCTGTTTTATTAACAAAAACATGCACCTGTTTCGTGTAATGTTTTTCCTATCGCGCTTTTCTACTTTCTTCTTCCCTTTAAGTAAAATTATTGTATGATGTTCTAAAAACATGCTGATGATAATTTTTAACGTTTTGAGACCTTTATGTAGCTGTTAAGTGGATAAAATTAAATCAGTCGAAGCGCGCTTCGTAAAATATTCACACCTTTTAGAATTTTTTTTTCCCTAAACGATGAATCTGATGATATCAAAAATTGTTCAGAACCGAATACGACGCAACGGGTTACAAATTCGCAATGACATTTGTATGTATTATTCAAAAATTATCGATTTTTTCCGACTTTTTTATTATTTTTTTCTTCGGGCGGATTTTCGAAGTTTACGATTACGTAAGAGAGATGAAAATAACTGCAAACAGATTCTCCCGATCTCTCAGGTTTTCAAGTATATTTTAGCAATTCTATTCAGTACATTAATTTTTTTAAAGTCCGTAACGCAGTCAAACATGCCATAAAAGTTAAGAAAGATTTAAACAGAAAATATTATTTTTTTTAAACTTATACCAAACAGTTTTCATTACTCGACGCGCGGCTTGTACCAAAAGTATCGTTCGGGATCAACTTCCAGAATAGTTATAGATAAAAAAACCAATAAAAAATAAGAAAATGTATTATGAATAACTTCTTCGCGTGACGCGACCCGAATTTTTTTCTCGGCATCGCCCGTAAAAAATATAATCAACAAAAATTATTCAAAAATTATCAATGAGTGTTGAAGCCAGTGTAGCAATTTGTCTACTTTGCCAAGTGAATAAATAAATGAATGAGAAAATATTTAAGCATTACTAGCTGTAGTAAAAAAAAATTATGCAGAAAATACAGTCTTGAAGCAACCTTTTAGATAAATTTCTTCCTGAATGCGTTAAGAAATGAAAGCTATAAAAAAAAGAACTTTACAACGTATTCGAATAAGTTATATTTTTATATGAGGAACCTCGGGCTACATTTTTACTCAATAATTGATGTCTTAATATAGATATACAGTTTTTTTTCTGTGGCATGGACAGACCTAAGTAAAAAGTGTGATTATATATTTAAAAAATAAAAAAAAAAATGTTTTATTTTAGAGTATCTAACCTTCGCCTGATTACCGCTTAAAAACACTTGTCTCTAGTTTTTAATTTTATTTTTAAAGTTGATTGTAAACAGTTCAGTTTATTAGCAAACTGAAGGACGTTTTATTAATTCTTTTTTTCTGGTTGTTTAGTTATATATTAGGTACAAAAATAGAATTTCTAATCGCGCTTTTTAAGTAAGATATCTAAGTAAAGTGAGTGAGTTGTTTTGAAGAGTAGCCACTGGAATGTTTGGAGGAGGAAAGTGCTTAAAGGTCAAAAGTAAAAGATCCATTTTACTTACGACCTTTGACACCGGGTGTATAATACGATCCCAAGTAGAATAAACTGAAACATTTTCTAATATGACGCGTGAAGGTTGGAGATGGGGGAAAGAGAACAAAAATATTCAAAGAGGTCGGAGATCACAGGGCAATGGAAAGCAACCTATGGTGCCGTTGTAAAATGAAGTGTCATTTATATCAATCAGTTCAGTCGCTTCGCAGGACAAGCGATTCAAATGTTCCAAGAAGAAAGGAGAAACTCAAAGGGCAACGATCGCAGGGCAATCAACAGTTGCTGCTCTTTTCTTCTCTAAAAACGAATTGCCGCGCGTATTAAGGATCACTTTCTTTGTTACCAACGTTTCGCCTTACTCACTTCATGCATATTGATGAAATATATATCACAACTTTTTTTGGTTTAAGCCAAAAAAAAAAAAAAAAAAAGATCTACTTAAACATATCCATTACGCGGTCACAAACGGATCGAGTAAAGGTTAACAGAAGCCCGGAGCTAAACATTTCAGAGGCCCCTTTTTCATCGCGTAAAATGACTATTGTCCAGGAAATCCCTTAATTATTAACTCTAGCATCTACGGGGCCTCTTGTGTCATCAAAACGAATGATTACTCATCGTTTTTTCCTTCAATTCCTTTGCTTGTTTGGAGATGTAGAGGCATACCATCATTATAGACTCTTATATACACAAAATGATCCTTTTTGGCTGTATAATTTCGTAAAAAAGTAAAAAAATGAATCGATATAAGACGCCTATCAATCTATAATTAATTTCACCGTTTTATAATGCGATATAATTTGGATGTATTGCTTGTTTGACGTTTGTTTGCTTGTTTGGAGATGTAGAGGCATACCATCAGTTAATATAGTATTATAGACACTTATAAACACAAAATGACCTTTTTTTGGCTGCATAATTTCATAAAAAAAAGTAAAAAATGAAAATGAATCAGCCTATCAATCTATAATTAATTTCACAGTTTTATAATGGGATATATTGCTTGTCCGCAGATGTAGAGGCATACCATCAGTTAATCCAGCATTATAGACTGTTATATATACAAAATGACCCTTTTTGGCTGTAAATTCTGTAAAAAAGTAAAAAATGAATCGATATAAGGCTCCTATCAATCTGTAATTAATTTCACAGTGTTATAATGGGATATATTGCTTGTCTGAAGATGTAGAGACATACCATCAGTTAATCCAGCATTATAGACTGTTATATATACAAAATGATCCTTTTTGGCTGTATAATTTCGTAAAAAAGTAAAAAACGAACCTATATAAGGCAGCTATCAATCTATAATTAATTTCACAGTTTTATAATGGGATATATTGCTTGTCCGCAGATGTAGAGGCATACCATCAGTTAATCCAGCATTATAGACTGTTATATATACAAAATGACCCTTTTTGGCTGTAAATTCTGTAAAAAAGTAAAAAATGAATCGATATAAGGCTCCTATCAATCTGTAATTAATTTCACCGTTTTATAACGCGATATAATTTGAGACATATTGTGCCAAAGGTGTATAACTTATTCAAAATGGCCTCTTTATTTTTTTTCAATTATTCTAAGCAAATCTGTTATTATCGTTCTTATAGATAACTAATAAGATACGGAGATAATTGCCTTTACTCGACTATGGAAAAAAAACTGCTCTATTGTTTTGTAACCAGTTATTTTGTTTTCCTCTTCATCGAGAGAGTCAATTCTTCCTATAAGAGTCTCGCATATATATATATATATATATATTTAGAGTGGTATTTAGTTTTTCAAATGTGTCACATTTTTTTCCGACTTCGACAGCGTTTCGGTAGGACACGAGTACGAAAACAAATCGATTGTTGGAGCTATTAAGTGGAAGAAATAATTGCTAGACTCTTCTACGTCACATTCGCCACTTGCGTCATCAGTAAATGTGAAAGGGCAGACTGCAGGAGAGTCGCCTACGTGACTCCTTCCATTTCAAACGAGTTTACTACACAAAAACTACAAAAAATTATAAAAAAGAAGAGAGGGAGAGCGAGAGAGAGAGAGAGAGAGAGGAAAAGAAACAGAAACCTAAGTCAAATAAATATTTACACAACGCAAACAATTATCTTAAAATATTTAAAAGTTAACTCCGCTGGTTTTTTTTTGTGGTGATGAATTTTTAACGAATATTTTGTTCGAGAAATTTTGCTACGTGATTCTTTTGTAATGTTTACTGTTAAAGAAGAAAAGTGGAAGCGGTTAACTAATTAAAAACAATAAAAAAAACTCTCACGATATAATTTTTGTATCCAGTTTAACGTAGAAAAAATGAATATAAAACAATTCTTGAGAGTAATCAATAAGTTTGATGAATTGTAATGGATCTCGTGTTACAAATGAATCAATATTTAAGACGTGAAACACAAAGTTGCGCTCCATATTTTTATTTTTCTAAATCAATATAATCTTAAATAGTTTTTTCATAATTCTAGAATCGTATTCCAGTTTTTAACGGGCAAAAATTGCATATTTTTTTTTTTTTGTTCTATAATTATTTAATATTAAATCGTCTTAGAACGACAGTTCTAGACGTAACGATTTTCTATATACGCGTTAGTTAAAAATGTATTTCAAAAGCATTATTAATTAATAAATACGCAGGAATTTATTATATATTCTTCTACGAGTAAATTTTTGATCTTAAATAACTCAAAAAGTGATCGAATATCGATCGAATCGCGAGTTATTAATTTAAATACTGCGTGTCACATAATTTTAGATTGCTACGTTTCCGTTAAAAAATGGGGAAAAATTCGCTGGAATTGGTTGCGACTTAACATTTTCAAAAATATCTGTAGTAGGCTAAATGAGTAGATTCTGATTGAAAATGCAATTTATTACTTTATTCAATTCTCTATTCGCTTTATACGTTTAAATCCTCCCCTATTTCTTCTCTCTCTCTCTCTCTTCTTTTTTTTTTCTTCTCTTCTTAGCAAGACAAGATTCTGCATCGTCTCATTTTCCTTTTTGAATTTTTTATGTTGCTACTCTTATATAATAAGTTTCTATTTGACTACCATCTGCTATTAATCTTTGTTTTGAAAAATCGCATTCCTTCTGTCAACAATAAATTCTCAATTATCGGTTGTTGTACTCACCTTTTGCATCAAGTCGCACTGTGACAGTTGTTATTTATACAGAGAAACAAAAACGTTTTTATACAATTACTTTCACTCTTTTTTTATTTTTTAAATGCGTTCTACAGCTAATTCTTTTTTTATACTTCTCCATATAGAATTTGTCTGTTTGTATGCCCGAGGTATTATCGTTATATCGCCGCAACTCTATCGCCGAAACTATCTTGTGAAATAATCAGTTTTTCTCTTCTTTTATGGCATTTCTAAAGGCAAATATGATGTAAAAATTTCTCCATTCTTCACTTATTTTCTTTTCTTTCCATACAATAACTTTCTATTTATATTTACTCCATCCTTTTTTTAAATATATTCAGTTTTATGTATTTTTATAGATGATAACAACCGTGCGGACCGCCTACAGAAGAGAGCATTTCTATGGATGATTTCCTATAAAATAAAAAAAAAATGTTATAAAATAGTACTATCCGATGATATTTTTCACCTAAAAAGACAACTTTTGACAAGTTTTCTCCTTTGTATAATTGATAATAACTCTTTTTTTCTTTACAATGTTATAAAGTCGATCGTCTAGAATGTAGTAATACAATATCGAAATCGAAAAATATTAAAAACAAAAGATAGCGTCCGAAGAAGATAATTTATGTTTAGAAGATTTGAGAAACTTCGACTTTATCTTCTTTCCTAAAACGATCTCCTCTCCAGCAAGATAATGTTACAAATCCCTCAATTTACTGACTGAAAAATCCATTGGAAATGATTTAGTTTCAGATTTTTCTCTCTCTCTCTCTTTCTCATTTTTTTTTTCTTTATAACTTATTACTTAAAATTATGTAGATAGTTTTCATGTTTTAATAATTTTTTCTGCTATTTATTATCCGTTAATCTCATAAATTACCTCCAAATAATTGGCCTAAAAGTTCATTAGCGATAATTTATGGATAAAAATGATTGAAGTTAGATTTCACGTTTTTTATTTAATGTGTTCTTATATACACATAATTCTTCATGGAACGTGAGTGGTAGATGACTAAAAACATATAATCTATGTCAGAAAATCTATAACACGTGTGATACACTGATATTAATTCAAACGCATGTTAACAATATCGTGCGCTCATTAACCGAAACCATATTACTATTATTATTATTACTGAAAAATTCGATAGATTTTTCCATTTAAATCGTGTTTCCGAAAGCAAAAATAGAAGTTGTAAGCTGTAGTAAACTGTTTTGCATCGAATCATTCGCGTAATCACCTAAAGTACTACTTAAAACGTTATTTACTTTTACGTTAAGTACAGCGATTTCGTTTCATTTGAGAACAAAACAAAAACCGAAAAAAAAATTGTTAAAATTAAATGTGATATCCGGTATAATACATAGAACCTAGAAACAATAGATTCTTTCTACAATACAATGAACTTAAAAAGCAAAAAAAAAAAGAAAAAAAAATGAATAAAATAGACTTAACCAATTGTAAAGATCCATTTTATTACTTTAACCTTTTATTGCCTGCGTTAAAACGAGATTTTAAAAATATTTTAAGACAATAAAATCACTAGATAATTAAAATCTAAACGACTAAAAATATTATTTCGTTTTATGCATATTTTCTGATGATGTCTATGATTATAAAACATGTTTACACCTGTCAAAACATGTTTTATAATCATAGACATCATATGTTTCGTAATCATAAGTTTTTCAGTTTGTTTAGAAACGATTCTGTTTAAACAGTTCCAAATTTGTTTTAATTAATTAAAAGTAGATAATAAATAAGTTAATTTATAAGTGATAATAGAGAAACAACTAAAAATATACGTTAGATATTAAAATAAAAAACAAAAAAATATTTAAATGCAAACCGACTGTTTTATTCTAATGAGATTATATCCTTCATCCTTTATTTTAGTTTAAACAATTTTAAAAATACGTAAGATTAAAGAAGAGAAGAAATATGAAGAAAATAAAAGACTAGAGAACTGAATGGATCAACAGAAATTTAATGATGACAAATATGAAACTGGACAGAAACCTTAAAAATGAAGATAAATCTTGTAGATGGGAATACGTAGCTAAACGCATACACCCACTCTATCAGTTTTCTATATGCTTTGTAGATCTTGTTGTTGCCGTTTTTTGGCTTTCTTATGTTTTAAAAATCGTTCTGAAACCAAAATAAATTTCTCTAATACGTCAGTTTTTAAATAAACACAACGTTTCTGCCAGAAGATCGATGCATAAGTTCGCACCTTCCATTGTTGTTTGATGGAGTGAATAGGCAACCCAACATATACACGAAGTCAAACAGAATTTCGTTAGTTGCCTATTTCTTTTCCTCTTTTCTTCATTGGAAATAGTAATAGGATGTCCGAATGGTCTTCCATCTGTCATTTCGCATAGAGTCACCATGATAAAATTGAGACTTAGCAAATATATAAGGTTTCCTTCCAATAAATCGACGAAACGGGATTTTACAAGGAGGTGAAAATAGGAGAATATTTTTACCACTGCAAAAAAAAAAAAAAATTCTCCTATTTTCATCTCCTGGCGAAAATGAACGGAAATGCGTTGGCTAACATCCGTTTTCATAATAGAAAAACACTCGAAAGACTTGATCAAAAAATTCTTTTAAAATTATAAATGAATTCTTATGATCAAGAAATTCTCTTAATATTATTAGAAGATATCGTGAAGCCTATTCTAAGAGAATTTAAAATTTAAAAGCCAGGCGCAGATAGGCCTGGCTTTGAAAAGGCCAGGCCTATCTGCGCCTGGCTTTTAAATTTTAAAGTAAGGTGAGATCTGTCATGTCACTAATGAAGCTTAAGTTTCAAGCTTTAAAACGACACATCAAAACCCTGAGCCCCTGATTTATGGCCTTTCGATAAAGCGATCCTTTGCATTTCCTTAATTTAACTTGGGACCTCAATAAGTAGCCTATACATCCGTCCTTGTTTAATGCTAAAAAAAAATGCTGATTTATAGAGTTCTACATAATTAATTTTGTATGAGCAATTCATCAAAGTAAGGTGAGATCTGTCATGTCACTAATGAAGCTTAAATTTCAAGCTTTAAAACGACACATCAAAGCCCTGAGTCCCTGATTTATGGCCTTTCGATAAAGCGATCCTTTGCATTTCCTTAATTTAACTTGGGACCTCAATAAGTATACATCCGTCCTTGTTTAATGCTAAAAAAAATGCTGATTTATAGAGTTCTACATAATTAATTTTGTATGAGCAATTCATCAAATTATGAAAAAAAAAAATCGATCAAAGAAATAACGAAACTGTGTCATAAAAATAAGATTATATATCCTTTGAACGGCTTAGAATAATAAGATTATTCAGCTTAAAAAGGTTATACATACTTTAGTAAGCGTTGAAATTAGTAAGATAAAAACATTATTGAACGATTTATTATAGTTAGAAACATTCATCAATATTATAAGACTTGAATGAATTCCCTTTTAAGAGTTATATAGCTTAGAAACAAGGTTATGTAAATCTTGAAGAATGCTATACAAACATTCATTCAAAGTTAGTCTAACCTTGTGTTTGTATAGGTTTATATAAGTCATTTAACATAGATATACAAGATAAAATTATCAAAAAAGGAGGCAAAATCATGAATATGTGCATAAATCTAACAGGTAATTTTTTAAATATATTTTAAAAAATTATTTAAAAAAATTAAACTGAAATCCAATATGTGCTTAAGAAAGCTATCATCTGATTTTAACATCCTTCCTTTAAACTTTTTTAGAAATTATTTTGATTTGAGTGATGAAATATCTAAGTAGAATATTAAAATATATTTTAAAAAATTATTTAAAAAAATTAAACTGAAATCTAATATGTGCTTAAGAAGGTTATCATCTGATTTTAACATCCTCCCTTTAAACTTTTTTAGAAATTATTTTGATTTGAGTGATGAAATATCTAAGTAGAATATTCTATTTTGAGTATCTAGAATGGACTTCTTAAATTTCGAACATTCGATCCGTTCTTTTACGAATTTTTGATTTCGATAATCACATTTTGGTTTACACGGGTATGAATTACATTCTTTATAGATCATGGAATACTTCACGTTGACATCATTATTTATATAAAGTAACAGCTTCAAGTTTTCTTTGGCATAAGATATTCTGTAGAATTAGGCAACGATATATTTTTACCACAATATGAAAAAATTTTCCCGATTTGTTTTAAGTAGAAAAAAATTATACGTTTTATGTACGTATTTATAGTAAAAATATCACGGTGATGTCCGAGTAAATCATTTGTAGATTCTTCCTTTTGGACCAATTTAAAATTGCAACAATAGAAATGAGAAAAAATACTCTCCCAGTTTCGAAAATTAAATATCCAAATGCGAATATAATTCTGAGTTTATAAATAATTAAATCAAAAATAGACATACAATGGCGAAAAATTTTTCCTCGTTTGTTATAGATAGTTTTCTCTTCGCAAGAAGAAAATGGGGAAATAAAAAGAAGATATATTCCCCTGTTAAATTGTATCATATGTAAAAATTTAATTAAATGATTTTATTCTTATTATCTTCTTAATGAAAAGCATACGCAGAACTAGACACATACCATTTGAATATTGACAGCTGGTCAGGGAAGAAATAGATAAATCAAAAGAAAAGGCAAGAGATAACATTGTTAAAGGAGTTAATTTCGGAGCATTAAAAAAAGAAAAAAAAATTCTAGTAAGATAGATCTATTTGTGAAAGGAATTTAGAAATAAAAGAATGGGGGATTTTAAAGAAAGATAATCGAAAGTTTTCTGACACTATCATATTTTTGGGTCAATGCACAGTAACCTTGAAGCGTTGTAGACATGTTTGTGAGAAAAACAAAAGTTGCAAGATAGACGATGCGTTACATTGTTACAGCCATTCGCAGGTAAGATTTAGTATGCTTCAAACGTAAATTCGTTCCCCCCAAAAAATGCTAAAACCTGTTTCCTGACAGAGAAATTAGAAATTCTAAAAAAAAGTTATACATAAGTTCACCTCTACGATTTGTATCCAATGATTGAATCGTTTCAGAATTATTTTAGGCAATCTAGAGTCGAAAACTTTGAAAGACGTTATAAAAATTTATGAGCTATTTATAAAAAAATCATTATATCGTTATATAGAAAAAATGTTATTAAGCGTTTATCGTTTCGTTTTTAATTTATTGCTTATAACAGTTTAAAAACACATCAAATGCAGTTTAACGGTTTGATCATTTTTTTTGTTACATCTTTAGCATTTTTTTAGGATTCCCGAAAAAAATCAAATTAAAAAAATTATTTACGATTATCATTTTATTAGATGATGATTATAAGAATTGAAACACGATTTAAAATAAATATAAGTTCTGGTAATATTATTTGAAAAATGATTTTATTGCATTAAACTGTAGTTGTGGTAATAGAATAATCCGAAAACTTTAATCGCTTGGCAACACTCCAGAAAACTTTACGAAGTAAAAATTTTTCTACGAGAATATCTAAATTGTTAATTTTTTAAAGACAATTTCCTCTATCCGAAAGCAAAATTAATGATTTAATTAAATTAAAATAAAAAAATAAAATGTTAGAGAAAATCAACGTTTCTTATCTAGACCGAAATACTTTTTAAAAATATTTTTACGTGCGAAAAGAGTTTGAGAGTTTTAAAAATGTCCGGTGTTTCTCGATTAAATGTCTTGTGTCTGTGCTTAATTTCACTATTAAATCTGGATAATGACAATGTGTAGATCTTGGGAATCAACCATAACTAATAGAGAAATTAATGGATGATAGTTATAGATTAACTGTGAAAATACTTGCTCACTGTAATGGAATAATGAATAATATTTAAGGAGAAATTATATGCAAAATTTAAATCATCTGGAATAATAGCTTAAATATCAAAATATAAACTAGTTTGGAATACTTTTTTTGGTACTTACGTATTAACGCCACCGCAGCTGCGCAACTTCTGCTGCGGTGGCGTTAATACGTAAGTACCCTTTTTTTAAGGATTCGACGAAGAATGTCGAGATTCCGAGAGATACAAGTTTTATAACCCCAAAATTTAACAAAAAAAAAAAAAAGAGTTAATACACGAGTGCCTTTGAAATCCACAGTTTCTATTTACGTTTAATAAACACGAGGAAGATTAACAAATTTAAATATATATTTTGCATCATTTATCACCTTCTTGGACTTTAACCATTTTTATCACGATCATATCAGAATGTTTTAAGTTTCGATGAGGAAAAACATCTGGAAAACATAATGAGAGGGATTATTATAGAGATGAAAATTATCAGATACTCGCAAATGTCAATACAATAAGTGAAACCATTTGTTTTAATCTAAAAATTTTATTTATTTAATTTTTTACTAAACAATATTGGCGGATTTCGTTTTAACGTTTAAAAGTATTTGGTTTTTCTTTTTTTTTTTTATCGGCGCTTTATACTTATACTGTAATTATAAATATTTATTCTGTATAAATGCAGTATTTGGTTTTTCTTTTTTTTTATCGGCGCTTTATACTTATACTGTAATTATAAATATTTATTCTGTATAAATGTATCAACAAATGAATTTCAGCAAGTCAATAGAATATTATAATTTATGCCATTTCAATTTTTCTTTAATTTAGTAACATTAAATGTTAAATATTGAAATTTTATATAATTTTATAACGAAATTTAATATATATCTATAAATATTTTATTTATATATTAAAAAATAAAATAAAAAAAAAATCTGTGAAATGATTTTAATGCATATTTCGTCCACCAGATAGAAGCACTGGTATGACTCTCAAACACTTACAGAAACAAGATGGATGTGTCACGAGCTGATTTTCTTGGCCAATATAAACTAATTTCTAATAAATTAAAGAAGTGAGTCGATTATTTATAATCTAAGATAATTTAACTAAATGAATGTTGGTTTATTATGGATGCTCCAGTAATATAACGAAGCGATCATACGATGTGCAGTTTTGTTCGTCATGTGATCGGTTTTTATGATGTTTACATCCTTACTTGATACATGTGATATGCATTTGCATCTTAAATTTAATGACTTTAAACATAGTTCTATAATTTCTAGTATTTTTAAAACTATTAAAATTTATTTTGATAGTTTAAGAATGATAATAATTGCTTAATATCATTTATTACATTAATCTATGTTGTACGTGTGTATAAATACTGTATATAATTTATTACTCTAAAAATAGGATAAAAATGAAAAATTCCTTTTCCCCTTATGGAAACAGAATAATATTTTTGCATTGAATGTTTTTATGTTATTATTTACAGATTTTTATTAGATGATTGATACATAAAATATAAAAGCATTTTAATTGAAATAAGATTTGTGCCCCTAGTAATATTACAGAACTCCAATTTACTTATATAAATTATATTTAATAATTATTTTAATAAAAACATTAGTATTATATGCATATCTTATCACATGCAAAAGCAGGTAATTTAACTAATAATAATCTTAAACAAACATTTTGTTTATTATATGACATACATATACAGTTTAAATCATATTACAATAGTTATTACAATATATAATAATTTTTATTATCAACATTAATTATTCATACTAACATTAAGTGTCATTGCAGTAATATCATAAGCATTGCTGTGATAAATACTCTGTGTAAATACTCTCGTTTGTATACTACATAGCATATTAAATCATATAAATTACTTTTTAAATATTTTGCATATCAAAATTTTTGCATGAAGTTACCTGAGTCAGATTTGTGCAATTCATGAGTTCTGTAAATATGAATGAAGTGAAAATTGCTGTTGCTAATATTTGAGCATCAATATTCAGCTTACTGGAGATTTTGCATTAATTGCAGCACCATATTGAACTCTCTATAAACTGATTGTATGTTATTGTTAGTGAAATAACTAGATCAATATGGTTGTAATTAATTCAATTATACTAGTATTCTTACAAAATAAATTTTCCTTAACTTATTGTTAGTTATTATTAATTTAAAATTTTATATTAAAATATTTATAATGATTCACCATTAATCTGTTCTTGATATAGATGCTAACTCCATGGGAGCAGTTACCCCTGTGGAAATTTGAATAAGCCACAAAAATATTTTTTCACCCTCATGTTATTTTTATTTAACAGTACAAAAAAATATCATAAATGTAAATAATCATTTAATGTCAAAATGACTATTCATTTTTGTATAATTTTTTGTGAAAAGCTATAAAATATTTAGATATAACTCTTGCACCTGTGACAAAAATTAAAGAATTATTATTAAAGATATCTTTTACATAAGGATCTTCATAAGGAGAAAATGAATCAGCATATTGAAAAACCAATTTACCAAACATTTTTAATATAAGCAGTCCTCGATCTAACTGTAGAATTCAGTTTGAACTGACTGTCATAAATTGGAACATTCAGAAATTGAAAATGGTCAAAATTGAAAAATTTTCCACTAATCTTTATTAGGACACACTACATTATTACAATAAAGCAAAATGAACACAAAACTACCAAGAATCAAACATGAAAAGAATTGTTTTGGTACATCACTCAATTGTATAGATTGGTATGCATGTGAACTGCAATAACTAATCACAGAATTTAATGATGACATCACTGTTATAAGTATGAGTATCCTCAACCATAAGTTGAGGATGATCTGTAGTTTTAATTTCCATGCTGTTTTCAAATATTTCATTATACAATTCTATGTTGAATTTTTCATGGTTTTCATTAAGTATTGGAATAATTAAGCAATTAGTCTAGTCATAGATCCCCCATGAACAGTCATTTTGATATTAAATGATTATTTACATTTATGATAATTTTTGCACTGTTGAATAAAAATAACATGGGGATTTATGACTAGACTAATACTGACAATCAATATGATATTCATTAAACTAATTATCAAAAATTAAATCTGGGAGCTGTCCAAAAGCACTTTGCATCTAAATTACTTGCTGTCATGGACAACTTATTAGTTGTCTGGATATCAATAAACCACTGTATATCATTTATGTTATTATTATATATTAAAAGAAAGTATTGAGATAATTGTATAGGGATATTAATGTTTCATTTTTGCTTATGTTAAAGATATCTTTAAGTTATTTTAAGGGGAAGTGCATCACTCAAATAATTTCAGTATCTCAATTTGATATTGTGTTAGTGGATCATTGAGTTGCAAAACTTTTTTGCCTGAACTCTCTGTTTGTTTACAGGTCTTATACCTCCAAATTTTTCAGGGGATCTGGACTATTATATCTATGATGGAGTCATCTGCTATTGATGGAATCAACCAGAAGGTATCTCCATTTTCCAAGCCCAATATTGATCAATTTGTAGTTGGCTTGGAAGTAGCCATTGTATAACCAGCCCAAATTAGTTATACAATTATATAATAATCAAATTAAGAAAAAGGAGTTTCTCTTATTAAATTTTTTGATCAAAACATTCTTTTTGTTAAAATTTAAAGTAATTTTTGTACAATTGATGCATTATTTATTAACTGCATAAGTCCCACTTTAATAATTTTAAAATACCAATTATATAAAATCATAGCTAGTAAAAAGAAATACCTTAGCCAATGAAACAATATATTCAGAACTGAAATTCAGGGCCATACATTGTGATTTGCCATCCTGGTTAAAATGAAAATATTACAGCATAATTTTTTCTAAAAATTTAAAAATATTACAGAAAAGTTTTTATTGAATAAGGAATAGAAACATATACATGTTATTTTAGTTTAAAAATAATTTCATTAATTACAAATTAGAAATATAATGCATACATGTGTGTAATAGTACTATTCTAATAGATGTAAAATAATTTTATTTTTTATTTTACTCATTTTTTTTTCTCTTCTATAATTATGCTTGGGGAAAATGCCCCATTTTCTCTGCCCTATACGATATAAGACCCTGCATAAATTTTACATCAGATAACAGAATTATAATGCATTATCGACTGTTGTAAATTTTGACTTTTTAGTACTTATATAAATCCTTAATTATATGATTTTGATGTGGTGTATTAGTTATTTAATCCATATTCCTTAAATTTCATATGTGATGCATATATTTTTATTGTTATATTTGATTTGTATAGTTCATTATTTTTCAATTTATATTTTACATTTTGAAAATTAACTTTTATCTGATATTATAATGATCAATGTAACCATAATATATACGAATATTTATTTATCTTATGATTATTTTAAGATTTGATATATAAAATGAAATATGCTTCTTTAAAAATTTTTTCAGTGTTCCTTTTGTTAAATTTTTTCATTCAAGCATTGCAGTTATATGTACTATATAAGACATACAGTATATACAGTATATATATATTTTCAAAATTAAAGAAAA